>OY744606.1:25961414-26261414 GCA_963556255.1 Allolobophora icterica
TAAGTTTTCATAATTTACAGTGGTGCCCATGTATGTGTTTATGAATCTATGTATGTATCTGGACTTTTATAAAGCGCATTTTTAAACCCCCTCGAAAGCGCTTTGAACATGGCTCTCTAACTTAAGGGCTCTGAACAAGTGCCTATTAACAAAGCTAGAAAAGTAACCGTGCGGAGTTTAAATGAAAGGGACAACTCTGAAAATTGATGCCCACAATCACAAACACTTATTATAAGTGAATACCATAAAAGCCTTTCTTAGATACAAAAATAATTTTGTTTCTGATTTGATGCACTAAGAAATTGTTGTCAGAAGCAGTTTGTACCAAACACTGCAATATGCAAAATGCTTTTACCACAACATCAACCAATTCTTGTGTCGGCCAAGTTAGACCTCCTCTGCCCAGTGTTATTATATATGTGCACACACACACACACACACACACACACACACACACACACACACACACACACACACACACACACACACACACACACACACACACACACACACACACACACACACACACACACACACACACACACACACACACACACACACACACACACACACACACACACACACACACACACACACACACACACACACACACACACACACACACACACACACCCACACACACACACGCACACGCACACACGCACTCACGCACGCAGGCACGCTCCATAGCCTCACCTCAAGAGGTGAGGCTATGGAGCGAGTTGCAAGGCAGGGAGTAGTTAGCTTGACCCTGCAACCTATCCAAACCAGTAGCGATTGGCTACAGGATCTGGGTATACAGTATATTCAAACATGGAGCAACAACCTTGATGCACGACAGTCCTAGAGTGTCCATAAGTGTGACAGTTTCCCGAAATTTCGGCAAATGTATCTGTCATGCAGAGAATTCCATCTTGTGGGACATGGAATTTATAGTTCTTGATCAGAGATATCACCAATCATGGTTAATTTAAAATAAGTAATTTTATTTTATAGTAGGAGCCTGTGTAATTTGAAATTACAAATTACATAGAAGAACAAATTACCAATTACAATTATTATTATTATTATTATTATTATTATTATTATTATTATTATTATTATTATTATTATTTTTTTTTTTACCCGAGGTATATAGGATCCCTCAGGTGTCAGATCCTGAGGGATCTTATATATTATTATTATTATTATTATTTTTATTATTATTATTATTATTATTATTATTATTATTATTATTATTATTATTATCCGAGAATTCATGTATTGGTTCTGTTCACTCAGAAAATCAAGTTCCCCGCCGCTGCCTCCGTTAAGAAGGCGATAGATATCGACGGGTTTGTTGCTCTTTGGCTCCGGGCAGCTTTGACATGGCGCCTTGGAAAGCCACTGCGTTGAAGCGTTGCACCATCACCGATAGGCTCTTGAATAGGAAGTTTGTTTCGCGGGAGTCATCTGTGGTTTTCGACAGCCGACGACCAATTTCAGACAGAAAGGCGAGACCCTCTCTGTTAAGGGGACCGAAGGTTTCCACAGCTACAGGTATGAAGATGTATCTCTTCTGTAGTTCAGAGTACTTGATGTTCTTTCTCGTAGCAGCCACCTCCGCCGCCCCTCCTGCCGCGGCCGCCGTTTCCGTGATGTAAGAGGCGGCCACCGTGTCCACTACCGTCGCGTCCCACAATAAAGACAGCCCGCCGCTCCACGGTATTAGGGTCTGGCCATCCGGTCTCTTTCCATCCGACCTGGATAGGCCGGACGGCTCCTTCACTGCCGGGATGCCGGCTCTGTTGAGGCTGCGGTGGATGAGGTCGTTGATGTTGCTGTGCCTAGCTTGTCGGCCGAACCCCAGTGAGCATGACAGCCCATGCGCGCCTCTGGACGAGACGTAGGCACCACATGCGCATTTGTGCGGTTCGCAGATTGCCAGACCCAATCGTAGGCCGACAGCCACCCTCATTGTCTCGTCATCCACTCTGAGGCCGCGAGCAGCGATGGGGAGGGCGTGTAGCCAATCCGAGGCGTGCGGTGACTGCGAAGCCTTCAGTCTCGCCTGGTCGTATGGATCAAGCAGTTTATCCTCGAGCGTCGAGAGGACTGTGTGTAGTAGCGGACCGTCCCAGTGTCTCTGTCCACGACCGGGCGTGACCGTCGGGATCGGGACCCCAGAAAGCTGAAGCCAGGTAGTCTTCGCCGAGTCATGTGCCGCGTCAGGGGTCACGGAAATAGTACCCAAGATGAGGGACTGGGTTTGGAGGGTGCCCGCGGCCGAAGCCAAGAAGGCGGGAAGTGCCAGCGAGGACACCCTCCTTACTCCCAATCCCCCCATCCTAATCGGAAGAGAGGCTTGTGACCATTGGTCGTCGTTCATCGAGGTGTTAAGCATCCGGCCGACTCCTGTCCGTAGCAGCTCATCATAAACCTCCAGGCGCGGTTGATCGTGGCAGAGGGTGCTTCTCAATATGTGCATGAGTCTCGGCGAGCCGAGGGAGCATCTGAGGATCAGCAGAGAACTCTGTCTGTCGATGTGTTGGAGTTTGTCGAGCGCCATCCTGAGGTTGGCCACGCAGGTGTCGAGGGTAGACGAGAGGGCCTCCATTGATGAAAGCGGGGCCCCTAGAAGTGTGGCTGTTGATGGGCTCACACGGACGAACTGCATCAGGGCGCTCTCGGCGCTGATTTCGGGGCCCGCGGCGATAAGTTCGCACTTGGCGCGGTTGAGCGAGAGGCCCAGGGCTGAGCAACCTCTCTCGATTAGATCCACGTCCGCTTCCACCCCGTCAGGACTGCCGCCCAAGGTGAGGTCGTCCAGATATCCGAAGGCCAGTGGAGATTCTAGCCTGGCCAGAATCGGCTGGAGTGGTAAGCAGAAAAGCAGGGGCCCGAGGGGATCCCCCTGCTGTGCGCCTTCTTGCGAGAGAATGGTGAATCGGCCGAATTGGAGGAACGAGGGCTCGGCGTAGGCTAGGTTGCAGTACGCGGCCAGTTCCGGAATTATGTCGGTGACCGATGCCAACATGCTGTCCCGGTGTAGACTGTTGAATGCATTTGATAGGTCCAACTTGACTATTATAGCTTCCGAGCTCATGTTGGCCAGAAAACGTCTAGTGGCGTGGATCGCCGCATCGCAGCCCCCGGGGACGCCCACTCCAATTTTTCAATTATTATTATTATTATTATTATTATTATTATTATTATTATTATTATTATTATTATTATTATTATTATTATTATTATTATTATTATTATTATTATTATTATTATTATTAAGGAGCTTTTATAAAGCGCCCCTTCAAGGTTATCTACTCGGGAGCGCTCCTAGTCCAACCACGGCTAAAGAGAGTAGTTTTCAAGTTTGCAAGACACAAGGTAGAGTTTGTCATAGGGACCAGGCGAAGTGCAACAGGAAGGCCATTCCAGGTTGCGGGACCAGCGACCGAAAAAGAACGGCGCTGCATTATGGCTGTCCGCGTGCGGGGGACCAATAGCTCGGCCTGGTCAGCCGAACGAAGAGCAGATCGCCGCAAGACCCCCGAGGTAGAGTGACACAACTCCCGCAGGTATGGGGGAGCAAGTCCCTCTAGACAACGCCTAACCAGTGCAGAGACCCTATAGGCGATCCGCAGCGGGAAAGGGAGCCAGTGCAGAACATCCCGCATATAAAGAGAAACCTGGCCAAATCTGGGGATGCGACCAATAAGACGTGCGGCTGCACGAAAAAGTCCCAACAATTGTAAATTCAATTACATAATTTCAATTACATTGATTGAATTACTGCCCGTCCCTCAACATTGAGTATAATAAACGTTTCCAGTGTTTGTAAAACTGACAAAAATTATAAAAATATTCTATTACATCATATCGGAAATAATGGATAATGTTATCCACCTTATATATATAATAACTTATATAATAACTTCACACTCCTCTCAGCTGTGTCGTTCACCACTCTCAACTGCTGAATTCTCTCTACCTCAATCCTCATTCTCGACCATTTTTCTGGCGGAAGTGTAAGAAAGGAATCACCAATCTTCAGGCGTGACAGTAGTGTCAGTGTTCGCTGGTGTGCAAAATCACCCAGGCATTATTAAAGTAGTTTATATAGCGCCCCTTTAAAGATTGTCTACTCAGGAGCACTACCAGCCAAACCACGTTCAAATAATGCAGTTTTGAGGACAGTAGGAAACAGGGTGAAATGACCAATCGGTAATTGACTGAGCTTGGTAAGGGGGCCGATTCCAGGTCATGGGGCCAGCCACAGAGAAGGCACGGCGCTGCCGTATGTGTGTCCGCGCGCGGGGAACAATAAGTTCAGCTTGCGCAGAGCGGAGAGAGCAACGGCGCTGCGAGCATGAGGTAGGACAGCAGAGCTTCCGCAGGTATGGAGGTGCCAAGCCTTCAAAGCACCGCCGGACCAAGGCAGAGATTCGGTGAGTGATGCGCTGTGGGTACGGGAGCCAGTGGAGGACATCCCTCATATACGCAGATACACTGCCAAACTTGGGGATGCCGGCGGGCAGCAGTACGGGAGACAAAGAGCGGGAGATCTCCTTGAGTTGCCGGAGCTGGTAATACAACTGCGGGAGAGAATTCAAGTTCCTGGTCCAGGATGACTCCCAAGTCCCGGACCCAGGTCGATAAAGAAAGGTGTGGGAATTGCAAGGCAAGAGAAAACAGATCTATTTTAGAGAGCTGCTGGAGAGTGCCAAGCCATATAAACTGCGTCTTGGCGGGGTTTAGCCGCTGGTGGTTTGAGGACATCCAGGCCTGCAGGGACTCCATGGGTTATGGTTTCCACCGCTGCAACAGCGCGGACAGCCGGGCAGTGTATATAGGATTGCAGGTCGTCAGCATAGGACTGGCTATGGACTGACCCAGCCACCAGCAAGGACCCCAGGTCGGCAGTGTAGATTATGTAAAGAATGGGGCCAAGGACAGAGCGCTGAGGCAGGCCAAATGGAGCAGGGACCAAGGAGACCTAGTGGATCCGTGGACCACCATGAAGGAGCGGTCGTGCAGAAAGGAGGTAAGCCAATCAAGAACACTGCCAGAGAAGCCAAAAGAAATGGATAGGCGCTGCAAGTGAATATCGTTATCAACAGTGTCGAACGCGACACTCACATCAAGGAGAGTGGCCTGGAATCTGTCAATGGTTCCATGTATGTCAGATAACAGGCGGACTAACAAGGTTTCTGTGGAGTGGCCCTTACGGAAACCGGACTGGAAAGTTGGGAGGAGACCATTTTTGTCAAGGTAGCACATGAGCTGTGCGGCAACAATCTTTTCAATTATTTTAGATAGGAATGAAACATTTGCTGTGGGCCTAAAATTAGTTGGCTCAGTGGCGTTGAGTCCATTCGCTTTAATCACTGGACCACGATGGACTTCTTTTGGCTAGCAGGAAGAATTCCCTCTTGAAGGGAGCGATTACATCGAACCGTAAGGAACGGCAGGAAGACATCAAGGGTCTTTTGTAGGATGAATGATGGGAGTGGATCCAGTTCACAGGTTTTCGGCGCTGATGTGAGTATGATTTGACGGAGCTCAGCACTGGTGATTGGACCCATAGCTCGTAGGTGGAAAGACCGTAGCCTTGCAGACCGAACTCACTTTAGCCACGAAGGCCTTGAGGAAGGCATCAGCTGTGAAGTGCGATGCAGCCGGGCAGGAACCAGAGCGCGCTCGACCCAGGATGCCATTGAATGTCGACCAGAGTTTCCTTGGTTCTTCAGAGTGTTGGGCAATCTTGTTCTCCCAGTAGCTCCGCTCTTTATCTTTGTACTGACGGTGCATTTCACGGACGTATCGTATCCAGGTAGCACGGTCAGTAGAGGCCTTAGTTCTCCGGTAGTGTCTTTCCAAGCGACGGGCATGCCGTCGATAAGCACGGCACTCAGCGTCAAACCATGGTGTCAGCACAGAGCGGCGCACCTTTGCAGTACGAGCTGGGAGCAAGGTGTTGACGATATCGGCTACCGTAGTCTCGTAGATTTCAAAGAGGTCAGAGGTCGAGGCATGCCCCTCTTTCAGTACCATAGCATCACCATAGCATCACCTTCCTTTCACCAGGCTTTGCAGTCATTCTGTCGACAATCTTCACCTTATCTGTTGCAGGAAGTTGATCTGAGAACAGTGGCCTACAGCCTCATCTGAAAGGTACCAGAATTGGTCTTCTGGGACTTTCCTGGCAGCAACACTGATCTCGCGGTCAATTTAATCTTATTTTCGTAGATCAATCCAATATCTTGTCCTGGAGCTTCATCAGCAAGTGGGACTTTTGTCCGTGCCTTTGTGTAAAGAAGGGCACCAAATTGCACAAATTGATGAATCTGAGTTTCTTCCTTCTTCTCGTTAGATTGAATATGTCACGTTGATCGCGAAAAAGGTAGATTTTATGGCATGCAGTAACTTGGCCATCCAACATGCATGGTGAATTGGCCCAGGGGCTCTCCAGTGAATTACTGAAGGCTGACTTCCAAGGACAACCATTGTCAGCTGAATAAGTTCTTGGTAGTCATCTCTGATCTCTGAATCTTACTTCTTTCAGCAAACTCCTTGAGAAAACTGAGTGGAAGGCTTCAGTGCCGGATATGACTTCCAGTCCTTGGAAGTTGTCATGTCTCACACCATCCCAAGCAACTTTAGCCCCCTCTCTACAGTGAGCGCCTTGCAAGGCTGCCAAAACGTGTCTTTAATTAAGATCTTGTCATGTTTCAGTGTAATCTTACCGCGTACTTGATTATTTTTATTAGTTTCGTAGATATTAACTGACAACTGGTTCAGTGCGTGGATGACAGTGGATGCCATATAAATTACCAAAAAAGTTATAATTTAGACAAGAAATAATGTAACATACCTGGAATCATGGATGCTGACAAATAAATGAGTTCTATGCCTGTGCCTCTCTGGTATTCTACTGATTAATCGTAATCTCCAAACTTCTAAAGCGCCACTCGAAGGCCAAGCGCAGGACACCAGCCTATTCACGAGCCTATTCAGATCAGAGGGTGTTTCCAGAGAGTAGTCCAAAAGAGGTCCAAGTCCGATTTCCAGGAGGCTAAACCAAATCAAAGGGGGTTTCCAGAAAGTAGTCCAAAAGAGGTCCAAGTCCGATTTCCAGGAGGCCAAACCAAATCAAATGGGGTTTCCGGAGAGTAAGAACTTAGTCTAAAAGAGGTCCAAGTCAAATTTCCAGGGTACCAGATCAGAAGGTTTCCAGAGAGTGGTCCAAAAGAGGTGCAGGTCCGATTTCCAGGAGGCCAAACCAAATCAAATGGGGTTTCCAGCTAGTAGTGTAAAAGAGGTCCAAGTTCGATTTCCAGGGTACCAGATGAGGGGGTTTCCAGAGAGTGGTCCAAAAGAGGTCCAAGTCCGATTTCCAGGAGGCCAAACCAAATCAAAGGGGGTTTTCAGAGAGTAGTCCAAAACAGGTCCAAGTCCGATTTCCAGGGTACCAGATCAGGTGAGGCAGAGTAGCTGTCAAGGCGGGTGTCGTTTACGGCGAGAATTACTGGAAGGCTGAGTATCAGATGAGGTAGGAGTATTTGGAAAAGGTGAGACTTCAGTTTTGAGTGGAAAGCCCGGGGGTGATAGATAGAGGAACATGAGGATGAGGATGAAGGACAGGTTGCAATGATGATGGAGGAACTAAGAAACTGCGAAATTCAGGGGGAAGATCATTCCAGAGGCGTGGTGCTGTGATGGAAATGGCTCGGTTGGAGAACTTGAGGTGAGTAGTGACTTAGGGTCGAGAAAGACTGAGATAGGACGATGATCGGGTGGAGCGGGTTGTCTGAATGGTGAAGAGATCACGAAGGTACTTGGGCTGGGAATATTGTAGGGAGTTGTAGGTTAGTGATAGGACTTTGTAGTGGATTCGCTCTGGGATTTTTAACCAATGGAGTGATTTGAGGATGGGAGTGATATGATGATGTTTGGGCGTTCTAGTAACAGCTCTGGCTAGTGAGTTTTGGATAAGCTGTGGACGCTTGATTTGAGTGGATTCAAGGTTGAGGAAAAGAGAATTGCAGTAATCAAGCTTCGAAAAGAACAATGAAGGCTACCTCCAATGTTCATTCGAAGCTTGATGGTGGAGGCAGTTTTAAGGTCTAGCATGGGTCGTATGCGTCGTATATGTAAGTCAAATTTCATTAGCAAATGGTAATGTAAAAATTAACTTCTGAAAACATGTCTGCTAAAACCAACAACCTCCTATATATTGTATAGGCTAAAACGGAAGAAGACCTTCAACAAGAGCTCTACACTTTGTTTAGTATGATAAAACAACGGAAACTTTTTTCTAGCTCATTTCCATAACAACTGTTGACCAAGTTATACGGCATCAAGATTTACAGTTAAAACTACTATATGGTAATATTTATATGTCATTGAGCAACATCTTCCAGTTGGAATAAAAAGCTGAAATTTTTATCTCAATAATACTATTGACAGGTCTAACAAACTGAGAGGGTGTCCTGGTTTATATTTTTTGTATATTTTTTGGAATTCCGGTAATTCCGCTTGAATTCTGGTAATTCCGCTTGAAGTATATTTTTTCCGGTAATTCCGCTTGAATTTTGGTAATTCCGCTTGAAGTATATTTTTTCGACCACCCTAATTATTATTGCACACTTTATTCAAAAAGTTAAATGAGTTGGCTGCACTGACGTGATTACTGATTAGACAGTGAAATACACAAATCAATGGAATGAATTCAGATAAACTTCTCAAACTTTTATTGATCTCGTTATTTGGCGCCATTGCTATTGTTTCTAACAGTAATGGCGGCAAATAATCTCATTTTAAATCTTGAAAGACCAACTCACTAAGTAACCAATCTCAGAACGGAAAATTATGGAATAAGGAAACTGGTTTATTATCAAGGGTTTCGTCGTAAGAAACTATTTAAAATTGACGAGACTGACTGATATAGGCCTAATTGCCAATAACTGACTTTTCTCAAGTTTTACTATGATTACACGACAAGATGGCTCTGCGAATTTTTATGAGCATTCCGGATTGCTAAAGTACACTATGAGTACGTGATACCTGTTAAAGGTAGCATCTAATCAGAATAAAATATTTCAATATATTTAATCCAGATGTGCCAAGTCGATCGTTACAAATAATTTATTTGTCTATGCACAATGATGTAAATCATAACTGTAAGACAATGTAAGTAAGAACATGTATTATTATAGGCGCCGTGACTTGCATGCCATCGAAAACGATATGTTTTTATTCCATACCGGTATGGATTTTTCGCCTGGAGAAGTTCCGGTATGTTTTCGGCCGGCCAGGAGAGGCATACCGTTTCATACCGTCCCACTTCGAGCCCCGGACACGGTAACGGTTACTGTGGTAATTCCGCGGTAACAATGGGAATCCTGCAGGAATGGGGTAGAGTTTACAAAATTGCGGTAAGAGTACGGTGATGGGGAAACATTGTACGGTATTACCGTGGGTATGGGTATGGAAGCTGCAGTAATACAGTAATATCGCGGCAATGGTTACAGAGTTCTGTCCCCGTGTCTCTAACCTGAACTCAGTTGGTCTCCTGCCTAAACACCAATCCGAATACAAAATCCATCATTCAGCTGAGACAGCATGAGACATGAGACAGCGTTGGATAGAGGAGACAACGCTGTACTGGGCCTTCTTGACTTTTCAGCAATATACTAATAAAGAGATCGGTGCGGACATGAGTAGTACAATAAGTAAGTTAGTTAATTAATAGGCTAATTAGGCTAATTAGTTAGTTATTTATTTATTTTATTTATTCCGGATATTTCTATGGTGCCTCTCGAAGTCAACTACTACTCAGAGGCGCTCCCGACTACAGCATTTGATACTGTGCCTGAATTTTCACGCCGAAGCGCCTCGAGCAATTGCGAGTGAAGGACTTACCCAAGGTCCGTACGCAGCGGCTAGAGTGGGATTCGAACCTGCAACCCTCCGGTCACAAGGCGCCAAATTTACCACTGAGCCACCACGCCCCAGATTAATTAATTAGTAATTTTTGTGATCTGTTGACGTCGCGACGCTTTGAAAATTGATGTGGTATCGGTATTTAGCTAGTTAAGATAATGACGATCGGCTAATGACGATCGGTCACGTGACACGTCTGTGTGAGTGTCTGTGCGTGCGCGTGCCTGTGTGTGAATGTATTTGCGCGTGTATAAATAGTACGAAGTTTCTGGACAATTATGTGCTCGTGGAAATGCCCACACTTTCGGCGAGTGCCGCGCTAGTTGACATTTTTATGAAATTCTGTTGCGGCCATATATCGATGATTTCACGTTGTCGCCGGTTGTCGTGTATCGATTGACATCTTCGAATGAATGAATGAATGAATTATTTGTATTTCAGTATTCCGAGCGATCAGTATCACAATGTGGTCAAGTTTCGTTATCAACCCAAGAATTAAATGATTCGGGATAACCGAGCAACTTGACAAAAGATTTCTTTCCGCGTCGTCTAATGATCTTTTCGATCCTATAAATTTCTTGAGTCGTCTTTTGTAATTCCTGTTCGTTAAAAGTGCCCTAAATTTCTTCTCCGTTATAATCTATTATCTTGTATTGAACTTGTAATACAGTAAAGACCTCTTCGGCCCATCTAGCTGTATAGCCCTTTTCGAAGGTCTTCTATTTCTTAGAAATTCTGACTTTATCGCCTACTGAAAATGTAGGTTTATCGGGTGTAAACCGCCATATAAATTCATCCACACAGCCCTTTCATTTGCTTTCATATTCGCTTTGTTGGAAGTCATTTTTATGCCTAGTGTTTTTTATGCCTAGAGCCTAGTGTTGTTATAACGAGAAACCATATTTTCTAAAACATCTATATATTTTCTAGTCGAATTAGCCGTAAAATATTTGAACATCGGTTTATTCCATCGTTCGATAACATACGACTTCTCCTCATTCTCAGTATAATATAACTGGATTCGTATTGATTTCACGTCTTTAGTATAAAATTCTTTTCCTTTATCGACAAAAAGTTTCTCGAGTTTCTACTCGTGAATATTTTGGTGAAAGCATCGAACACAGATTTTCCGTTCTTATCTTTTATCGGAACAATCCATCCATATTTAGAAAATATATCGATATTTACCTAATAAATATTTAACGCCATCGATATATTCCGCGAAAGCCTGCATGTCTATCAGATCTGCAGCCCATGTGTCATCAACACCTTTAACGTAAACCTTCCTTTTTGCAAAATGTCTTACTATCGGTCTATGCGATTCTTTGGCAAGTTCATCAGACCATTTTTGCGGTGTTTTTGCGCCCGACTTTGAATCGGATGAACCTAACCCCAATCCAAGAATCGCTTACGTAGACAATATAGGTTTAACTATAGCACTTTCGACGCGTTCACGTAGTGTAGGATTATTTATATTATTTAATTCATTTACCATTAATCTGTCGGCGACATTCCTAGGGGGGCCGATAGCGCACTCTCGTAGAGTGCGAGAGGTATAGAGATCGAGTCCCATAGGCGGACATGTTTTGTAACCTGCAATTTGCACCGTGTATTGCAGGCTGTCTGTTCTGTTAGTAGTTAAGGTTTATCGCATAACATGTACATGTACAGCGCAGTGCGTTTGCAGGCGCTTAATTAAAGAATAAATATTATTATTATATATATTAGCTGCGGTATCCGAATACTGGCTAAATCGTGAGAGTATGCTGCTTTATTGACTCTGTCAACTGGTTTACTCCAATCTTTCGGAGTGCCGTCAGGATTCAATCTTAAATTTAGCCTAGTTCCGGGTCCCGTAAACGAATGTCCTGGAAGATGCAATTCTCCAGAAAATTTAGCCCACGGCAGTTTAAGATTCTCAGTAGCTGAATTTAAAGACCCAACTAGATCTCGTCCTTTTTTGGCAGTGGAAACAAATCGAATTTTAGTTTTTTCGAATTCGACACAGACGCCTCTAATCGTGGGTAAAGACCCACGATTATTTTTACTGATAATATTTTGAATATTTCTCGATTCGGTTTCTCTTATGCACTTTACGCAATACATCTGTTCCATATATATTTTAATGTAAAACTATTTTTATAATTAAAAAAGAAATGGAAGTTAAAGATTTAACTTGGAACGACGAGACATCGAGAAGATTTAACAACCCGCTATTACGTAGAATCGTAGGAAAGTCTGGATGCGGTAAGACGACTCTACTACTAAATTTACTGTTGAACCCTAGATCTTATCTTATATGAATATTTATAAAGCGCCACTTCAGCATAAACTATCCAGAGACGCTCCCAGCGTGTCAGCCCCGAGGGAAAAGAAAGGTCTTCAGACAGCGGAGAGAAGAGGGCGATATCCCAAGTAGTACGGAGAGAGGGGGGCAGGTCATTCCATAGGGAAAGGCCAACTTGGCCAAGGATGGCAAAAGCACGATGCTGAGCCAACGAAGTCCTTGCGCGAGGAACAAGTAGATCAAGGCGGTCAGCAGACCGAAGAGGGCGGGAAGAGAGAGCATATAGAGGTTTGCGCATTAGGTCACAGAGGTATTTAGGAGCTTTTCCCAGTTGAGTCCTAAAGACCAGGAGAAAAACCTTGTATTGGATGCGGGAAGCAACAGGAAGCCAGTGAAGAGAGGAAAACGGGCAATGAGCCTGGCAGCCGCGTTCAGAACAGACTGCAGAGATGAAATGCGCGCTTTAGGCAGTTTAGGGAGCCAAGCAAACAATGAATTGCAATAGTCAATGCGGCAGCAAATGAAGGTATGGACCATAGTAGTAAACACTGAAGGAGAAACTGATCTTCTTATAGCCCTCAAACGCCTCAGGTGATAGAAACAGGAACATGTCAGGAACGTGTTCAGAAAACGAGAGGGTACTATCAAGGGTGACACCCAAATCCCGAACACTGGAAGGAAATGAAAAAGCAGGGTATATTAACGACAGAAGTGGGATATCAAGTTTAGAAAGTTGCTGCTTAGTGCCAAACCAGGTCAATTGGGTCTTAGAAGAGTTAAGGTTAAGTCGATTTGATGACACCCAAGAGTGGAGAGATCATGTGACAAGGAATCAATGGATCCATCAAGGGAGATCTGCTGAGAGGATGGTTAAGATTACGACAATTTACATATATATAATGGAGGCGCGGTTAGAAAAGATAGTTCTGAACAAAGAAAAGATCGCTCGTAATACGGAGCCTAAAGCATTTTGGTGAGCGAAAGGAGCACGCAAATTAGAACAAAATTTAATCCTCTGATTCAACTTGACAAAAACAAAAAGTATGAAATGTGTCTTGTTAATCTTGGAACGTACAATTCCTTCCCGAATATCGACGCTACGAACAACAACAACTTTATTTATTCGCCGGATAATGATAGAACGTGGTTTACTATAAGAGTCCCAGAAGGGAGTTACGAAATCGTAGATATAAACGAACACATTCAGAGAATCATGAAACAATCAGGACATTATGACGAAACGGGAGATGCGTACTGTATAACGTTACAAGCGAACAACATTACTTTGAAGTCGGTGTTAGATATCGGTCCTAACTATATGGTTGATTTGACTTGATTAGAACTGTTTTAGGATTTAATACCCGAGTATATTGAGAAGGATATAACGAATCGGAGAACATAGTAAACATAATGAACGGAAATAGTTTAAGAGTAACCAGCGACGTAATAGGATCTTCGGACTCTAACGGAACAACGGAAAACATTATATATTCCTTTTTTCCGAATGCAGGTCCCGGATACAAGATTATAGAAGTGTCCGTTAATTTAGTATATCTTCCTATTACGCTATTTACGATTTCGGCGATGGAAACAAAACTTACCGACCAAAATGGAAAACTAATCAACCTTAGAGGAGAGGAGTTGTCGATCAAGTTTAAAATTAGAGAAGTGTGAAATTAGTTATTGTGATATTAAAGTTTTTAATTTCAATTATATATATATAAAATGAGTCGATATCCAAATGTAAAAGTTAATGTTTCGGAAGGACAAAAGGACAAAATTAAACGCGCAGTTGAGGCAGGGACAGGGACGAGTATAAGACTAACTCACGGAGATCTATCCGGGGAACATGTTTTAGCTCTTACACGAGCACAAATTAATAAAATGACGAAAGCATATCAGAATGGAACTGGTACGACGATCAAAATGAGTAAAACGCAAATAGATCATAATATGAAAGTTGAAGGTGGTTTACTTCCAGCTGGAAAATTTCTTCTTTCTAGCGTTCTGCCAAGTCTTGTAACTGGAGCTTTAAGCGGATTAGCTAGTACAGGAGTTATCAAGATAATGGGATCGATGTGGTAATGGAGGTGCTTTATACACGAAGAAAGGAAGAAGAAGCTACAAGATGGTTCTTCACGCAGCCGGTCTTTACCTGAAACCATGGTCAGGGTCGGGATTAGACTGTGTAGGTTCTGAATTTATCAATGGTGCTGGACTGATTCTTGGAAACGACAATCTTATTTCTAAAGTACTTTCTAGCATCCCAATCCTTGGTCCAATTCATGGCATGATTCTGTAGAGATATATTATAAAAAATAAATAATATATATAATATATATTATGTCGCGATACAGTATGATAATTCACAAGTTTATAACAAAACACAATTCACCGAGCAGAGTCAGTATTTTGATTGCCTAAACAAGTTACGCATTGGGCTATAAGGCAACCTGGCTCACAGCGTTGGGAGATTTTCGCACAACGAGCGATCACAATTAAAACCCAGATCGTCGGTCTCACAAGAGCTAGGATTTGGCGTTCGAATAACTAGGGGAGTGTGTCTAGTCTCGCTTAGACAGGCGATTAAAGAAAAGAGATATATAGCTTGCAAGACGGAACTATTTGCGAAGATGTAGCAGACATTGTTATTACTATTCAACACAATTCAGATTCCGTAGTTATCATTAATGAAAAAGAGTCGCTATGCTACATTAATTACCACGTTTAAATTTTAAAAAATCTTAATAATTATAATAATGGAATATAAACAAATTGAAAATTCAGCGCAATCGTATCGTTTTAAAAAAATTAATGAAATTCAAAAAGAAATCGAACAAGACCGCGATTAAAGGACTGCCGTAAGTACAAAGTATCGTAGGTACATACGGATGATTAGCGTAATCGACAGCGCTCTAATAGTAACTGTGATGAGGCTCAGCAGCTCTGGACTAGCAGTTCTGGCTACTGTAATTGCAACTCCGGCGATAGCGATAGCAACAGGTATGGCAGTAGGTGTAGGATTGTTAATTATTATCGGAGGACAGGTTAGTAAGAAGCTTGCGTTGAAATTGACAAAGCACGAAAAGATTAAAACGTTAGCAGCAGCAAAACTAAACACTATCAGTAGCCTCATTTCAAAGGCTTTTGTGGACGACAATATTTCAGACGTGGAATATTCGCTAATTCTAAGCGAGTTTGTGAAATTCAACGATATGAAAGAAAAAAATTTAAAATAAAACCAAAGTTACCACAGAAATATTAACGTTTAACGAGAACGTTTTAACGGGAAATTAAATTGAACGTTAAAAAATTACGTTCGTAATTACGTTCGAATTTACGTTTAAAAATATATGTGTATATATAAATAAAATATAATGGCGTTTATAAAGATAAATGAGAGATTTTATCGTTGAAGAGTATCTGAAATCGAAGAAGAATATTCGACAAAACTTTTTATCCGAGAGATTAGGAGATATAGGGCTACAACGAGAATTAACGAGGTTGTACAAACCAATAGTCGACTCGCAGTCAACAATTTCGAAAGCACAAAAAGCTTTGTTATCTACTATAAAAGAAAACTCGGCAGAGACAGCAGACGCCTTAAAAGCGCTTCTCGCTTCTATTTCGGCATCGTCAAAAGCCATTCAGTTTCCTCAATACCCTTCGATTGAGGCTTACGGAGAAGATTTAAACGTTAAGATTAAAACGAAAAGATTAAATATCCAAGAAGATATAAAAACCTAGAACTAGGAGATATTGCGGTGAAGTACCTGCAACAATACGCGTCCGATCGGAATAAACTCAAAAGACGGTAAATTTTATATAGGCGACAGCCCTGTATCGATCAACGGCAATAACGTAGGCCTAACGGTTGGCGATAAAACGTACGAAGGAACTCCAGGTCTTTGGGAATTATTAACGATGGCCAAACCGGACGATTCGATTTTCAATGCAAACCATCGGGAAGAATATGCCGAGATTCTGAAGGTAACGAATGCTATGAGGCAGCCGAAAAATCCAAGTAAACCAAAATCCTCTAAGAGCTTAAGATATAAAAAAATTATTAAACCGATACGCGATGACATCAAAGACGCTAGGTAAAGGAATAGGCCTACGGCGTATCATTATTCCTCAGGATTCCTCATTAATAGAAATGTTATCTCTGCGAATGGCTCGCTTCGAGGCGGGCAATACTGGAGTGAGATATGAGATAGTTGATATATGCGACGAGTTACTAAGACAAGGAGCGATAAATAAAAATGAATATAAAAATATAATGTTATTAATATAAAAATGTTAGTAGTTGCTAAAAGAAGGTATAAGAAACAATATGCTATCGGAGGGGCGGGAATATTCGATATCGTTGCGGGTTTTTTCAAGAAAATATTTACGTCGAATGCAGCTAAACAAATAGCATCAACCGCTTTCAGCGTAGGAAAAGATGCGGCTAAGACATCGGAAAAAGGCGCTGTAAAACTGCAGCTATTGACGCCGGGAACGATTAGTCGATAAAGCGGTTGCTAAAATTATGAGTTCCAACAATTTACCGACTACGAGGTCAGCTGCTAAAGAAATCGCTTTACAGGCTCATTCAGCGCTTTAAGCGATTCCAGCTCTTTCAGCGCTTCCATCGTTCCAACCGCAACCGGTTGGAACGACATGGGACGCGATGACGTCAAAGACGCTAGGTAAAGGAATAGGCAATGACTTTCTAACTCAAGAAAGTAAAGACGTTCTAACTAGACTAATTAACGACCGACGGAGCGCATTCGAAGACTACAAATATAAATAATTTAATGATGGAGCACGGTCTGAATTCCAATGCAGAGCGCTTTTTTAGAATTCAAGATCTCGTTAGACGTTTAAACGGAGCTGGATTGAAAGTTGTGTAGGTTATTTATTTTTAAAAGAAATAAAATCATATATTATTAATAAAAATATGCAATCAGATATACTAAGATTCACGGAACAACCTATGAGAGTATCGAACGATACGAATTTCACGAGGACGAACCTACTGCGAGAACGAATCTAAACACAACGGGTGAGATTCGTATCAATATTGAACTCCAAGACTTGTTCAGCCACCCTTCAGAGTCGTATTTGCTATTCGAAGGAAGACTGACTAAAGCGGATAACATCGCATACGTTAATGCCGATGACGTGACTGTTACGAACAACGGATGCATCTCTTCAGTCAAATATCGTATTCTCTATCGAATCAAGAAATCGAAACGTTATTTCACTCGGGTCAAGCTTCCACGATGCTCAGAATGCTAAAATACCCAAACGATTTTCAACTGGCGCAAGGTTTAAATCAGCTGTCGTATAAAGACAGTGCCGCGACCGTTGATAATAACACGCCCACGTCTGCAGTCAGACAACAGTATCTTATTCAAAAACCGACTGCTAAAGGAACGTTCAGCTTTATAGTTGCATTAAAGCATATCTTCGGTTTTTGCGATGATTACGACAAGATTGTTTGCAGTTTTAAACATACGCTAACGTTAGTGCGTAAAGCCGACGACGACGCAATTTTTAGAGGTAACGATGCAGCTGCTGGAAAAGTTGCAATAGACAAAATATCGTGGTTTATGCCGCACGTTATTCCATCCGATATGGAAAAATGCAGTTGTATAAAACGATCGAATCGAAAGCATCGTTGACTATAGCCTATCGCGCTCGTCAATGCGATACCATAACGGTTCCTCAGTCGACTACTTTCAGGTGGAGGCTTAGTGTTAAGACATCTCCGGAGAAGCCGAGGTATATACTATATAATCGTAGGATTTCAGACGAATCGTAACGGAAATCAAGAAGCTAATCCGTCGATCCTCGACCATTGCGATCTTAAGAACATGTACGTAATGATGAATCAGGAAAGATACCCGGCTGTGGACTACAACCTATCGTTTCCTAATCAGCAATTCTCGAGAGCGCACCGAGCTACATTTAGCGAAAAATTCTACGGAATGGATCAGTTGATAACGCAGAGTAATATAACACCGAGTGATTATAACTTATGGTATTCGACGTTAGCAAGCAATCCGAACGGTTAAAATTCTCGGTCATCGATATTCAGATCAAAGCTATATTTAATACGGCAGTGCCGCCCGAAACCGAAGCTTATGCTATCGTAATTTCGGACAAGTTGCTAGAGCAGTGTATCGCAAACTGTGTGCCGCGGCACACTAGTGTGCCCTTCGAGATTTCAGGTGTGCCGCGAGAGAAACCTAAAATTCGCTAGTCTCTTTAATTGACTTTATAGGAAATTATTTCATAGATACAATTTTCAGTTTTTTAATGTTGTCATTTTTGAGAATAGTTTATCATTCAGCTATTCGATGTCATGTGATCAAAATTAAAAACTCTAGTAACATTCCATGTTATTTATGTGTTCACCCCATCGACGTATAGGCCTATTTTCACGTGCACGCCTCCTCTCTACGTCATTATTACGGATATATCACCATGACTGTAACTGAACAAGGTATACGTTCTTCCACTTTTTTCATTTATTATTACTCAAATATAGACCTAATAATGAGCTATGAAATCTTGTGGATATATTATTTTGAATTTGTTTTTTATTAGCCGAAAAATTGATAAATTCTTTGCAAGAACCGGAAGAAATGATGGAAAGGACGACTGCAGTAGACTGAGTAGAGGGAAAACATTAAATATAATCAAACCATCCAGTTTGTCAAAACGTAAATATAATGACAATTATATTGGAATTGGTTTCATTTCATCAGAAAAAGACAGCTCGCTTCCGTAGGCCATTGTTTGATTTGCTCAACGACGCTTTCAAATGAGGCAATGCATGGTGCCGAGTAAGCATGAGCAACATCTGACAAAAAACATCCAGAACTTAAAGACAAGCCGAAAGATTATTTTTGAGAAACTCAGATTTGACATACAAAAGCAATCAAAAAAGCTGAAGACATTTTGTTCGATCCCAGAGAATGCACAAATCGCAAGTTACAAGATTACACAACTTTTAGTAAAGGAGAAGAAACCCCACGCGGATGCCGAAAATGTTATTTTAACAATTAAAAATCTGCTTTACTTTCGCTATTACTGGACTAAAATGACAAGCTTAAAATATGACAAACTGAAATTATTGCTGTTGTTTTTGTAATTTTAATAAATTTTAATTGGTGTGCCGCGATAAAAATTTGCTCTGCTGAGTGTGCCGGGAGTAAAAAAAGTTTGCGAGACACTGGATTAAAGCCTTTTTGCAACGGAATGTAAGAACTGCCTTTCAGTGGTTTATAAACAGCAGTATTGACATCTAATTTAACAACAGCCACGAATCTCCAATTACTTCCCCGCATCTGAAAACTAGCCATACCATAGTTTCTGGGATCTTATTTATTGCATCATCGTATATTTCATTAATATCGGTAGCATCTAAAATAACTTCAGTTTTCGAGACGAATGAAACATTCTTCTTGTCCGGATTTCATATCAACGCGCCCCATGGTACACGTAAGAACGAGTTGAACCGTAACCTGGCGATTTCTTGACAACAGTCTTGCGGTCTTACGGCGTTAAGAAAAAACGCGGCATCGATTCCAGAAAAGCCATCGATCGTGTATTGTTTAGTAAATCCTTTAATAGCAGTCTTTCGAATTTCGAACTTCTTTGTATTGATTTTAACAAAGAGATTTAAACGCTTCCAATCTTTCGTTCACAGGTTTCTTTACTTTAGGAGGTATGTAAAAGAATTAATATTCGACCTAACCTAAGTTTTCAACTCGCTGAGAACTTTATTACTTGGCGAAGAAATATCCGACCAAGCCGTAAAAGAATTGAGAGTTATCGTAAAACGGACGTTTTATGATAACTCTCAATTCTTTTACATTTTTCAACTTGTAGTCCATTCCTTTATATATATATATATATATATATATATATATATATATATATATATACATCTCTTTATGTATATATATACATCTCTTTATGTATGGTTTAAGAAAAAAAAAATTATTTATGTTTAATTTTTTTCAAAATCTAAGTTTTCAATTTCTTTATCTCACAGCACATGCACAACGGAATCGATAGTTTTGTCGTATTTTTCTAACGTTTCATCATCGACTACATGGCCGTTAATTCTATTGTGCACCTTAATTTCGTATCTATTTCTCCATACTTTTCCATTATACCATTCCATTATTGGTGCATGAGTGGAATAACTTACTAAAAATCCTTGACAATCCCCCTGAAGCTCTTTACAAAATCAAAGATGGCGTCCAAAATGGCCGTCATTATGTGCCAAAAGCATAGTTTGCTCTAAGGCTTCCATCTGTTGCAAGTGCAACCTGGCAGATTTGGCATACTGAAGATGTCCTGCAGCATGGAAAGTGGAATCATATGCCTCACACACCAGAGGTGTAGCTTCCTGTCTCCTGTTCGTTCATTCATATGGAGAATTTATATAGCGCCTCTTCAGGGTTATCTACTCAGCAGCACGCTCGATTAAGCGCTGTATAAGGGCCACTTAGCGGTACTTTGGGAGATGGTATTTGCCAACGGATCCGTCATACACATACTATCTGGCAATGCCTTTTCTCGTGCTCTTCGTGCTAACATTCTGTCCTCATTTGGGCATTGTTGGGCACACGTGGCACCTTGGATAGCATAGACAAAGATCACTTAGCGAATCTTTCTATAGCTCTTCTTAGAAAGGACGAGAACGCCGCTGATGTAGCCGAGAATTAGTGTTTCAAACAGTTATGCGACTTCATTTCACAACTCCTTGACCAGGCTGGAATTCAGTGCAGAACTGGGAAGCTTAAGCTTTGGGTGCAGTATATCCTCAATGTGCAGTCAATGCAGTCGTCAAACTTGTAGCAACACGCCACCGATATTATTAGATATCAACAATGACCAGATTAACACCTTTGTGACACAGAACTACTAAAGTGAACAAAGTTTTCAGCTATATAAAATTCATATAAGCTATCTTTTGTTCTGGCTACTTTGAGGTGTGAATACTATGCATCCTTGTGACTTAAAACGTGTGTTTAGACACTTCAATTGCAATTCTAACTTCTCGGGTTTCAAAATCTATATATATAAAGAAGAAACTCTGTCTGTCACAGCGACTTTGACCGGGATTCATTTCTACAGTTTTAGAGCTTTTCACTCGAAACCTTCACTACTGTGTCGGGGTGGGCATTACACACCCAGTGGTCGGCTTCGCGTCCCCCTTTTCACCGCTACCATGGTGTCTCGGGCAAAAACCTACCCGGCCCATGCATTTTTACCTGGTCATGGAAACTTACACTGAACCTATTTTAACTCGCCAGATGGCACCGCCGGGTTAAGCAGCTACAGTACGGATTCGCTAGAGGGATTGAAACTTTCACTGAACTAAACCCGGGCTTTTTGTTGCTTATTCGCTAGAGGGATTGAAACTTATAACCCCGGGCTGGTGGATGGAGGGTGGATGGAGGATGCTGGTGGATGGATGGAGGGTAGATGAAGGATGCAGTTGGATGGAGGGTGGATGGATGGAGGATGCTGGTGGATGGAGGGTGGATGGAGGATGCTGGTGGATGGAGGGTGGATGAAGGATGCAGTTGGATGGAGGGTGGATGGATGGAGGATGCTGGTGGATGGAGGGTGGATGGAGGATGCTGGTGGATGGAGGGTGGATGAAGGATGCAGTTGGATGGAGGGTGGATGGAGGGTGGATGGAGATGCTGGTGGATGGAGGGTGGATGAAGGATGCAGTTGGATGGATGGTGGATGGATGGAGGATGCTGGTGGATGGAGGATGCTGGTGGATGGAGGATGCTGGTGGATGGAGGAAGATGATGGCGCAGCCGCTGAAATTGTTTGAATCTAAGGGATGGAACAGACCACGAGACCTTGGTTCACTTGAGATGCCCGGAAAAGCACAGGGTATGGACAGGGGGCTACAGGGATTGAAACTTATAACCCCGGGCAACGCCGGGTAAACCAGCTAGTTATAATAATAATAGAAAATGCCGGCCATTTTGGACGCCATCTTGGATTTCGGAAAGGACTCCAGGGAATTTTCAGGGACCTTTAGTATGTTATTCCACTCATGCTCCTAGACCTATCCTGAAAAATTCAGCTTGTTACGAGCTATTTTCAGCTTTTGGCATATAATGATCTAATGACGGCCATTTTGGACGCCATCTTGGATTTCGGAGAGCTCCAGGGAATCAGGAAATTGTCAAGGACCTATAGTATGTTATTCCACTCATGCTCCTAGACATATCCTGAAAATTGCAGCTAGTTATGAGCTATTTTCAGCTTTTAGCACATTATGATCTAATGACGGCCATTTTGGACGCCATCTTGGATTTTGGAAAGAGCTCCAGGGGGATTATCGGGGACTTTTAGTATGTTGTTCTACCCATATTCCTTTACCTATCCTGAGACATTCAGATTGTTATGAGGAGCTACTTTCAGCTTTTAGCACATTATGATCCTATGACGGCCATTTTGGACGCCATCTTGGATTTTGGAAAGAGCTCCAGGGGGATTGTTGGGGACTTTTAGTATGTTATTCTACTCGTATTCCTAGACCTATCCTGAAAAATTCAGCTTGTTATGAAAAATTTCCACCTTAAACCTAATGCTCTTGGCCTAGCTACGTCAAAGTCAGGTCTGATGCGTGATTCATCGCCTTACTATCACTGCAGCGTAATACGCCAATTTCAACTTCATCGACGAGTAATGCCGCCCAGACCTGTGACTCCAGAAACGTCGCCATGGGCCACTCCTCTCTGATGCACGAAGAACCAGCTTCTAGTCATCTTCATAGTCATCTTCATAGACAGCTGAGCAATCCAGTGTCTACAGAACAGTAATTCCCTTCGAAATGACTTTAACACCATCCAGGCCCCTGATTTTAATGTGCCGCTGACATTCAAGCCGGCGGTGCTCTTCGGTGCCAGGCTGCCACAAAGCGATATTTTTCTATTAAACGAATATATATATATATATATATATATATATATTTATTACTTATTTACTAAAATAACTGTTTACTGCAGCCAATAATCAGAGGTATATAATAGTCAGAGGTGTTCTCTGATGAAGCCTAATATAGGAGTATAGTATAATAGTATAACATTGGCATGTATAATCTAATTTTACAATATTTGAATTGTGTATAGACAGTCGTATACATGTGGGCACTGTAAATATGACATTTATTTCTTAGTTCTAGCTGCAATTAGTAGATACTTAAGAAGTTTAGTGTTGAAATACCTGAACTTTGTATTACTATGATAGCTATAGAATGCGCTGGTTATGCGCTGGTTGGTTGCCATTCTTTGTGAGTTTCATTACTTTTAATATTAATTGCATATATTAATATGTCACTTTGGAATGGAACCGACTTCCAATGCTTATCCGTTGCTCGACCTCTTATTCTTCCTTCAAGAAACGCCTCAAAACTCATTACTTCTCGCTGGCTTTCAAACATATGGATATCTAATTGCTCTTCACCTGGCGGCTGACTAACCGTGCCTCCGATTCGCATTTCTGTGTGACTTTGCGCGCGTTAAAAATGTTTGTAATAATAATAAATAATAATGTCAAAAGTAGAAGAAGAGCAGTCCCATAAGCTTAAGCCTAAGGCAGCCATAGTATGAAGTGTTAGCGACTTCATGTTCTTAGCCTCGGCATACGAGGTCGGGTGGCCAGTCCTCTCCTTCACTGTCTAATATTCCCGCTGACAGTGTACGGTCAGTGTACTTATTGTAGCTTAGTTGGTTAGAGGGTGCAGAAGAAACAGAAATCTTGAACTGGATATCTGCCCTGGTGGTTATATGTTATAAATTGATGCCATGTGTTCCATATTGCTATGTGTAAGACTTTAAAAATGAGCTGCATTGGTTTTCCAGTCGCTTTTAATACAATCTCATTTTTAAAGTGTTAAAACCTGGCTTAACTGTTCCATTATTGTTTCTCATTCTTTGCGATATGATAATGATGTTTACATCCATATATGTTTTTCTTATGAATATGTAAATAATGTTATGGTAATTAGAGTAAAGTGTAATTTAAATTAATAATTAACTTGTTTTTATTCTGAAGAAGAAGAGCAGTCCCTTAAGCTAGCCCTGAGGCAGCCATGGGTATGAAGTGTAAGTGGCATATGAGGTTGGGTGACCAGTCCTTTCCCTCACCATCTCATCTTCCCACTGACAGTGCATGGTCAGTGTACTCATTTTAGCTGAGTTGGCTAGGGGGTGCAGGTGGAGCAGAAATCTCGAACCTAATTTTTGCCCTGGCGGGGATTTGAAGCTCGACCTCTCGATTGACAGTCCAGCATGCTAACCACTACACTATTGTACACCATTTAGAGTGAAGTTTAATTTAAATTAATAATTAATATGTTTTTAACCTGAACTGTTTTAATATTAGCTGTTCCACTGTTTGTAATATTTGTGATGTGGTAGATTGTGCCAACTGCAATAGATTTGCATGAAGCTCTGAAACAATTATAATTAAAACTGGTTTAACTATACCCCTGTTGTTTGTCATTCTCTGTGATACGATGCATGGTGTTAACTTCAATATATTATGCAGAGGCAGCAGCATGTAAATTTTTTTGTATAAAAACTTTGGTGAAAATATGGTAATAATATGTTATTGTGAAGTTACGTTGAAGTAATATTTTACTTATTATTCAGAACTGGTTTAGTATTAACTGCTCCACTGTTTGTAATTTTTCTCAAATAATGGATGGTTTAATTGCAATATAATTATTCCATTTTTTGTTTTTCTTTGTCATACGATGAATGGTGTAAACTTTAATATACATGTAATTATTTTCATAGAAACTGGAAGTTTTTTTCTATGTTGTGCATTAGCTATATTTACAGCTTTTCAATCCAATGTCAGAAGTGCATAGTCTTGGTGGGATTGTGTACTTTTAAGATTGGAAATACCAAACATACAACAAAATCATCTGACAATTCCTTACAACAACATTCATAGGCCACAGTTTGTCGACCTTTGCCACCTGTGGATACTATAGGCATTAAGCGTCAAGGTCTGGATCCTAATTCTCCAGCTAATTTTAGGCCCATCTCCAACCTCTCCTTCCTTTCTAAGCTCCTGGAACGGTGTGTTGCTTTTCAATTGGTCCACTACCTCGAAGCTAATTCCCTCATGCCTCCATTTCAATCTGGGTTTAGGAAATCCTACTCAACTGAAACCCTACTAGTCCGGCTCCTAGCCGACGTCTTCCAAGCTCTTGACCGTGGTCATGTCACCCTGTTAGCTCTCTATGATATCAGCGCAGCCTTTGACACGGTAGACCACTCTATTCTCTTAAATCGGCTATCTATATCCTTCGGTATCTCTGATAGTGCCCTTTTATGGTTCCGCTCTTTCCTCTCTGACAGGTCCATATCTGTGGTCTTTGGATCACATCGTACTCCTTGGGCCACTACCTCCTATGGTCTCCCCCAAGGCTCTGTTCTTGCTCCTCTGCTCTTCATCCTATATACTTCGGACCTTGGGGGATTTTCCAGCAGTATGGGGTTTCATCTCATCAGTATGCTGATGACACCCAGTCTCTAATTCAAGGTCCAGCCTCTTCTGCTGTCCAAATGGTCGAACGCATCTTAGCAGCAGCCTCTGCTCTGGATTCTTGGCTTTTCTCTAATCGCTTGCGGCTGAACCCCGACAAGACTCAGTTTATCTGGCTCGGTGGTCGCCTCCAACTCAGCAAGATTGATTTTGAATCTCTACATCTTAGGTTTCCCCTCATTCAATTTTCCTGCTCTGTTCGTGACTTGGGGATTGTCCTCGACCCTACCCTCTCCTTTACTGATCAAGTTAACCTTGTATCCAGATCTTGCTTTTATCATCTTCGCCAGCTCCGATCCATCCGCAAGTCTCTTTCATTTCATGCTGTTACTACACTGGTCCATGCTCTGATCTGCACTAGGGTAGACTTTGGCAATGCTGTGTACATTGGCCTTTCCTCCTCCAATATGCACAAACTCCAGACTATCCTTAATGCTGCTGCTCGGCTTATAGGTGACATTCCCAAGTTTGCCCACATTTCTGCCTTTATCCGTGATTCCCTCCACTGGCTCCCTGCTCAACAGCGAATTCAGTTTAAAACCCTCACTCTCATGCGCAACTGCCTTACTGCCTCTGCTCCGTCTTACCTAATGAATTTTTCCAACCCAGTTTCTTCCTTGCCTGCGAGGGCTTCCTTGCGATCTTCGGCTCGCGGCCTTATGGTTGTCCCTCGCATGCGATCTTCCACGGCACAATCCAGAAGTTTCGCCTATGTTGGCCCCTCTGCTTGGAACTGTCTCCCCTTGTTTCTCCGCCAAGAGCTTCTTGCCCTCTCTCCTCTCCAGTTCCGTAGACGCCTGAAAACTTTCCTTTTTGCCGGTGCCGGCATTGATGCAGGTTGAAAGCGCTGCTGATCTGAGTGGCGCTATATAAGTTTTCGGTTACAATTACAATTACAATTACAATTAAAATGGACGATAAAGACAGTTCCTTTTGCAGGCACCATCATAGCCCCCCACAGCTGGTCAACAGTTTGCCGCTAGATTGCCTACAAAATATTGGGGTGAAACAATAGTTACAGCCAACCATCTACAGAACAGATTGCCAGTAGATGGAAAGGAGACAACCCCTTAGGACGGATGGAATAAAAGAAAACCAGACCTAAGTTATGTCAAGAGATTTGGTTCAATAGCTTTTGTTGCAGTACCGACTGAGAAAAGACAGAAGCTGGATGATGAAGCCAGAAAGCAAGTATTCGTGGGTTATGAAAAAGGTACAAAGGCTTGATGTCAATACAAACAGAATACAAATCAGCAAAGACGTAATTTTCCTAGAAGGTGATCCACATTCACCAGAAGAAATATGGTGTGACTAGTGTATTTGCCCGTCATATTATGACGTCATATTATAGACCTATACGTATCGTTGGTAATCGCCATCGTCAAGACCGCCGTCGTCAAGACAACGGTTTATGTTTCACAATAGAACAGAACCCGTTTGTGACGTAGCGTTCCCCGACAGACGGACACTATATGGATATTATATGTATAGATGTTGACCTATTTGAAGAACAATCATCAGATTCAGACAAAGAAGATGTGACTCAGACACAAATACAGGAACATCCAGAAAGATAAATTGTTGATCTAAACTTGGAATTTAAAGTCGCAGAAGGTAACCTAAGAAGATCAGAATGGAGTTCAAAAGGAAAACCTCCAGAAAGATTAATTGAAGTAACGAATAAAGTTACAACCGAGGAACCGGAACCAAGGTCATACAGAGAAGCGATATCAAGAGAAGAAGCAGAACAGTGGTGTACAGCCATGAATGAAGAAATGGAATCATTAAAGGAAAATGGAACTTGGATTCTGACAGAATTCATTCATTCATTCACTCACTCATTCATAGATTTATATAGCGCCACTTCAAAGGAACTACTCAGAGGCGCTCCCGACTCCATCATGGCGAACAAGAGCATATTTAAGGCAGTCATAGAAGGCACCAGAGGAAGACCTAGGATGTAGGTGCAGCTCAGGAGGAAGGCCATTCCATATGGTCGGGCCGATCACCGAGAAGGCATGGGCACTGGCGGCGTTCTTGTTTCATAGGTGGGGGGATACTGTTGAACTGATCTGGTGAAAAGAGTCTTGAAATGATCTGGTCAAAAAAAGATGTCAATAAATTTTGTTACCATTTTTGGGGAAAAATTTGACAACCTTTTTTGGGGGTTTCTTCAAAGAGTGGGGGGACAAATGTATGGTGTGTCCCCCCACTCTTAAAGGTGGGGGACTTGTCCCCCTCGACCGCCGCCCATGGGCATGGGTCTGCATCATAGCAGTACGGGCAAACGGGACGGAGCTTCCCCCTCCCCGCCGAGTGTAGGACTCGAGCAGTCCGAGAAGCCGACACAGGCTGGAAGAGGTCTATTGGAGCGCTCCTGAGTAGACAGCCTTGAAGGGGCACTGGATAAATGTTCCTTAATAATAATAATAATAATAATAATAATAACAATAATAATAATAATAATAATAATAATAATAATAATATCAGGTATATTGGTGCGAGACCCAGTTGACAATAAAAGATTACTTACTTACTTACATCACCAAACTAAGGAGGCGATCCTGTATTCAATGCGCTGTCGTACAGGGAGCCAATGCAGGACCTCCAGCATATAATTTGACACCTGGCCAAAATATGGTATTTGGCCAATAAGACGCACAGTGGAGTGCAAGATGCGGTCAAGGCAGTTTAGGCGTGCAGAAGGGAGGCCAGAGTAAAGGGATAGGCAATAGTCAAGATGAGCTGTGACGAAAGTGTGTACAAGTGTATTTGCTGCTGTTTCTGAGAGAGAAAGCGAGCGACAGTACGAAGCTGACGGAGCTGGTAAAGGCAGTCGCGGCTGAGGCGACTGCCTTTATGCTGATATGACACTCACTTGGGTAATCCTGGGTTTTAGCGTCCGAAATTATTTACATAGCATGAGCAATGAAAACATTTCTTAGTAAAACTCAAACTAGAAGTTGGAAGATTAATGAAAATACTAGTAAAACTAGAAGCTGGATCATCGATGAAAAATTACATAATAAAACTCAAACTAGAAGTTGGAATTGCGATGAAAATATATCATTTTAGCGCCGATATCATTGCTGTGGATGTGAGATGAAAACATTCCATAGTAAAACTTAACTAGAAGTTGGAAGATTGATGAAAATATAGCTCAAACTAGAAGCTGGATGATCGATGAAAATGTAACTGAAATCAGAAGCTGGATGAACGATGATTATTTATTGTATTAAAATTTATTGTATTATAACGTTTAAATGAAAATAATTTCGGACGCTAAAACCCAGGATTACCCTCACTTGTATGGTTCCGCCAAACCGCCAGAGGTTCCACAGCTTTCGACAGCTGAGGTTAATCAGGAGCTGCCTGCGGTCACTTACATTCAGTGCAGCAAAGTCAACGGTTAATAGTTTCGTGGTAGTCCTAGTTGACCGCTAGTTTGCTGGCTGGTGCACCGGGATATCTGTTGGACAGGCTCCAGTCAGTCCTCAATGCCGCAGCGAGAATACTTTTCGGCCGCCGGAAGTATTACCACTTTAGGGGTCATCCATAAAGGACGTCCGCAGTGAAGGGGGAGGGGTCATCGAAATGCGGACAAATGCGGACAAGGGGGAGGGAGGGTTAAGACCAATGCGGACGTCCGCATCTAAACTTTGAAATTGGGTAGTTTTTTAAACACCACCTTGTTTCAGCCTTCCCCAAAAGACAAAAAGTCAGTGAGGTGATTGCCTAAAACCTCATGCATGGTAAATCCTTTACTGCGACTTGAAAGAGGCTTTTATTACTGCACATCCTGATATTAAACCTGAACTGTCACGTGTCACTTAAATGTGCACTGTGGAATAATTGTAAAAATAGTGATGATGACATTAAAAATTGGCTTTGGCGTGCGGACGTCCGCAAAGGGGGAGGGAGGGAGGATAAGGTGAAATGCGGACAAATGCGGACAAGGGGAGAGGTCCAAAATATTTTGCGGACGTCCTTTATGGACGACCCCTTACACCATTTCTCAGAGACGTGCTGAACTGGCTTCAGGTACCATACCATATTCAGTATAAACTAGCGCTTCCGGTTTACAAGTTGCTTCATGTGATGGCGCCGGTCTATCTGAGCTCATGCTGCGCTCCCATGTCATCGTCAGCGACTGGCCTTCCGCTAAGATCATGGAAGAAAGGGGAGATCTTTTTGTTCCGTGGAGAAAGACGACGTTCGGTGATTGGGCTCTGTCTGTGTCTGGGCCACGATCATGGAACCGGTGGCGGCACTACCATGGGTCGCGGTAGGTCACTTGACCTGTCTATTTTACTCTTGACCTGCCTTATGACCTGGCTATTTTACTCTTGGCCTTTAAAGATTAGTTAAGTAACTAAAGTTTAACGTTTTAAATGCTCAATTGTTTAAAATTTGAATATGCTACAACAATTCGGCTAGAAACGTTCAATAATAATTGTCTTTGTTTTATATATCTAAGTTATGATGCTTATGTTGAGGTTATGTTATGCTGCTTGATGCATCAAAATTCAAACATTAATTTGTTCAACCTGCTGAATAACTCCCATGACCCTGACGCGACCTGCTGAAATTGTGTAGCTGGCGAAGCTACTGTATGGAACTGCCTCCCACTTTTGATATGCTCTGCACCCATGGTTGAGGTTTTCAAATCTAGCCTAAAGACTCACTTATTCACAAGACATGCTACTCACTTGTAGTTTCTTTTTCTTATTATTTTTTTCTGTTTTCTGTTTCCTTTTTGTGATGTCTGTCAAGCGCCATTGTAACGGCATCATGGCATGTGCTGTTTACAGCACTCAAGAAGTTGTCTGTGTCATCGTCGTCATCATCATCAACAACATGAATGCACTTAACTTGACTTATATAACGTTGCTACCATCTTTATCATCTGCATCAGCAGTGTCGTCATCTTCAGGATCTCTGCTACTGATAAGTGAACAACTGAACGTTGTTGCTCATATATATCCAGTGGCGGATCTACTATGAAACTAATAAAGCTGAAGCTTAAGGGCTCCCACCCTAGCCCCAGAAGCGACTCAGACTGTAGACTCTAGTGAACAGTTTGTCTCTTTGTGCAGTCTTTTTAACAGTATAACAGTTCAAGCTTCAGGGCCCCAAAAATGTAGATCTGCCTCTGCATATATCTCTCAACAGAACTAAAGCCATTTCTACTTTACATCTGTGGTCAGCCTTTCCACATTTCCAGCCCTGCTAATGACTCAGAAGACTAGTCAATTTGGAATAAGAATTGAGCTTTCCATTGAAAGTATTGCAGGCTGTCTGTTCTGTTAGTAGTTAAGATTTATTGCATAACATGTACATGTACAGCGCAGTGCGTTTGCAGGCGCTTAATTAAAGAATAAATATTATTATTATTATTATTATTATTGCCTATCACCCACTCCAAATTTCTGTCATCGACCTTATATTTTCCCATGAATAATATGCTTTCAGATCATGTTGCCATTTGTAAGCAGACAATGCATGATTTATGTTTGAATTTGTCTCTTATTTAGGAAAGCATTTCAAAGGTATTTAGCTGCAAGTTGACCACTGTTGTGACCCCCAGGAGAGGCCTTAACAAATCTGCATCGGTTGTTAAACCATTAATTTGGTTGAACCCAAGCTGTAGAGGCATATTATACCTGTCAACCTAACTATCTCTAGCATTAGCAAGGACAAGACCAGTACCTGTGGGCAAGACCCTATTCATGTCATGATCAGTCATGCATTGCAACATTTGAAGCAGAGTGGTCTTCTAGAATGCACTAGTATGAGAGCATTATGTACACAACTACACACCTATCCCTTCCAATAGTGTGAAGGTCTGGTCTATACTGCAGTATGTCTGCAGCTGGCTAAGATTGCAACTTAGGCATTTGCTGTGTAGCTGTTCCTCCGGAATTTATGCACACAGTAGTGCTGTTTTGACATAATATTCTGCTGGGCTGTTTCGTTATGTTGGATAATGGACCATTCAGAGCTGTACATTAAGAGCTGTTCTGATTGGAGTGGTACCCTACTTTATGCATGATGGAACTGAAAGTAATCCAGGTGAGCTAATTGGCTTAATGAGTCAGCTAAATGAGTTGTTAAATCATGATGAAAAACCTTGGGATTTATTCTGAAACAGACTGAAGCAACTTGATAGCGCTTAATACAGTGAGCAAATAATTGCTAATAACAAGCTATACATGTAACATTTCCTAACATTTGTAATTTTGTTTGTACAGTCTTTCTTAATTTCTAAACGCTGCTTAGGTTTAGGATGCATCCATCATCTATGTATGCTTTAGAGTATCTTAATTTTTGTTGGTATTTTTATTTTATTATTGCATTTATTTTAAACCAAGTTAGGTGATTGCTTAAGTGATTTCTTGACTATCAAATGACCAGCAATGATAAAATATCATCTGGAAAGGCTAAAATTTGTTTAATTCTGAGACAAATAGTCCAATGGATGCTTTCAAAGGAAAATGAGAGCACAAGATCAAGGTGTTTTTTGGAGGACAATCTCAGGATGACTTGGAGAGACAGAGACCAGGAATGGCAAGTGTTGCTGCCATCTTTGGGCAGCTTTTAAGTTTTCTAAAACAAATGGAAGGTCTTTGGTTCAACTTGATTGCATCCATAAAAACTCGTGACAAATTGAGCAGCAGTTTATCATTTCAATGAGGGTTTCACAACATGAGCAGGATAGTAAACTCTAATGTAGCAAGGATATTCTCGGACATTAATTGTTGGCCTCAAAGCACAGGCACTGTGATGTACAACACAGTCAGGGCAGGCTACAGCCAGACATTAAGGTGTCCTGAGGTGATTAGAGAAGACACTGAATGTGCTTTAACATCAGACAAGCATTTTTGTGCCACTATATTTACTGCTTGCAGATGTAACATTGACTGTATTTGTATTACTTTTGTTGCCCTTTCTTAGGTTTGGCTGGTGGTAAAGGTCTTTTCTTTGAGACCTGGTTTGAACAAGTTGTCTTAAATGTAAAGCTGTAGTATTGGCCAGGGCTCGAACAAGTGGTGCCGGTATGGATATAAAAGCCATTCCTTCTCCTATCCCTCCCCTCCCCAGCCTCCCCCATTTTCTTCTCCCTCCCATTTCCTTTCCTCCCCTCTCCATGCCTATCCATCTCCCTCCCTTCCTCTCTCTGCTTCCCTTTTCCCTGCCCTCTCCCTCCTCTTCCCCTACCCTTCTCTTCCCCTCCCCTGAAGCGGAGTCCGGAGATCCTCAGAGAAATTTGTGGAATTCTACATTGCCGTAGATGAGTTTTTAGAGCATTTTCGGAGGAAGAAAACTGGTTTCTTGTCAAGGGTTTCGTCGTGAGAAACTATTTAAAAATTCACGTGACTTACTGACATAATTGCGCAATAACTGACTTTTCTAAGTTTTACTAGTTATATGACAAGATGACTTTGCAAATTTTTATGAAAATTCCGGATTGCTAAATTACACTATGAATGCAGTATGTTTTGACCATGTGATCTCTGTCCGTTGAGAGTTGAGCCTCGAAGGTCTTAACTCCGACAAGATATAAACATTGATTCATCATCATCATCTGTTTCTGATGCAATCCATTTGGCGGCGATGGGTATGATTAAATAATCTCCAGTGTCCTTGGTAATTTGTCAAGTCTTATTGTTAGTCCAAGTGATGTTTATGTCCTCATTTATATTTATATTATCTGTACTGGCGGGTATCATGGTCGCTGATGCCTTTGGAGCCTATGAGGCGGCTATGACCAGTGTTGGGGTAAATATTCAGGTTGACTATTTAAATAGAATAGTATATAGTACCTGTAAAAAACTACTGAAATAGTATTTAAAATAGTCAATAGCTGCAGACGATTGCAAATAGCACATGACTATTTAAAAACTATTTAGCAGTGTCAGTTACATGTAATTATTGAGAGAACTTGAAATTTTCTAATGTAGTAACATTTCATTAGTAGTTCTTGTTAACTCCTGAGTAAGAGCAACTGTTCAAAGTTTCATCGGATAAGCCAGGGGTGGGCAAACTTTTTGTACATGGGGCCACATTAAACACCAAAAAAATTCGGAGGGCCGGATAATAAAATTTTTACTTTTAATAGCGACTATCATGAAAATATGCTTACTTAGACCTATTTATAATATATTAAATACACTAATGAGATATATGCGACTGTGAACATGCATTGACAAGTTTCCCACAATCCGGAGTGATTGCGCTGGTTGCAATTCACAGTTTGAGTTCAAGTTTAGATCACTTAACTGAGACCTGTACTTGGTTTTGTTTATCTTCATAGTTGAAAATCTTTGGTGACAGATCGTCGCCTGAGAATTATCTTGTCGTATCTCCACTTTTTTTCGAAAAGTAGTTAAGAGTTGATTTGTAGCAGAGTTTTTTGGATCTTTCTTCAGTTTCAATGGCTAGGAGATACGATAGGTCGTTTTAAAGATATTCAACAAACTATACTGTCGTATCTCCTGTTTTCAGAAACATTTTATCGTATCTCCATACAGCATTCATAGTGAAGCAGTCTCTGTTGTTGTATGTCCACAGAAAGCTCGTCGCTGATTGGACGCGCAGGAGATACAGCAGTATAAACCTGTGCACTTAGCTGGACTATAGTGTCGCATATCCAGACAATAAAAAGTTTTTCTTTTAAAAATCCGGACTATGTAAATGAATATTTTAACGAAAACACTCTGTAATAATTGGTCGTTGCTTAATTTAATCATTTCATGTCTTTGTTTTCAGAAAGATGGTTTGTAATATTTGTAAATCCAGTTTATACAAAATTTTCACAAATTTCAGAATAACAACTATAATTGTTAATTTTTTAAATGCAAAATCTTTATGCAATGTTGATGTTTTAATATGACGTCTGTGTGTGAACTGTAATTTGACAATGCCCTACTTATTGCATTGAATTTCTTATTTTTCCGCAAAATGCGGCCCAAACTTCTACCTCGTTTATCTCGGAATTTTTGAAAATGGAGATACGCTAAGATAATTCTCAGGCGACGAGATGTAGGCTACGTAAGTGAATGCGAACAGCACAAACAGTTTAAAGCAAGTTTGTAGATTTCAGAATTTTTCCTTCCTGAGCGAAGGAAAGAATGTTATCAGGTCTGATCCTTTGAGCTGTTCTTTGAGAACATTGCACAGAGGCGGATTAAGGCATGTTCAACATGTTCGGCCGAACAGGGGCCCCCACGCTTGAGGGGCCCCCACACATGAAAAGAAATTTTTTCAATATTTTATAATTATTGTTATTTGTTAAGTGAAGTAACAAATTACAATAATTATAAAATATTGAAAAAATTAGACTTAACTTAGGTTGAGTTTTTTGCTCATTTTTACTAATGAGCAAAAAAACTCGAACAAATTATTCGAAACTACTCATTTAATATACAGAAATACACAACTTTCGCACATGGGTGGGCCCCTGTTGGAGTTTCCATTATCAGGCAGATTCATCTAAAAAAAAACAGCCAGAAATGCTGGTAAAACCTATTTTTACTTCCACTTACTACCTGACGGTACAATAAAGGCCTATTGTTACATCATTTCGATTATGAAACACTATGAAAAGTTTTTTGTTAGCAAATTTAAATTTTAAGATTAAGGTTTTTACGTCACTTTTATTATGAAACACGTCTATTGTAGGCCTATAAGTTTTAATTTTAAAACCAAAGACTCGTTGTTATTTCACTTCAATTATGAAAAACATTATTTAGTAATTCTTAGATTTAGAGAAGAAAGGCACTTGTTACGTCACCTCAATTATGAAGAAGTGTATTGTTATTATAAGTTTACATTCAGAGAATAAAGGCCTTTGTTATGTCACTTCAGCTATGAAAAGTCTACAGTTCTGTTATTAAGTTTAAATTTACACAATAAAGGCTTATAGTTACGTCATTGCAATTGTTAAAACGTCTATTATTTTTAATCTCAGATATAGAGAATAAAAGCCTTGTATACATTTTAAATTACTATCAGCATCATTATTATTAAATCATGAAAAAGTCTATTGTTATTAAGTTCAAAGTTACAGAATAAAAGACTATCATTTGTTAAGTATACGTCATTTTGATTATGGAACACGTCTATAACTAATAATTTTAGAGTTAGAGAATAAAGGCCTTTGTTATGTCACTTCAGGTATACATAAGAAAAGTCTATTAATGCTATTAAGTGTAAATTTAAAGAATAAGTCGCGTCATTTCAATTGTGAAACACGTCTATTGTTTGTAATTTTAGATTTAGAGAATAAAGGCCATTCTTACCTCACTTCAATAATGAATTAGTCTATTGTTATTAGGCTTAAATCTAGAGAATAAAGACCTATTGTTACGTCACTTCAATTATGATCGACACACGCTTCCATAATGAAACACGTCTATTGTTAGTCATTTTAAATTTTTATTTTCATTTTTATATAGTTATTGTTATTGTTATTGTTATTATATTTATTATTATGCTTATTGTCATTATTATTATATTTATTGCTATTGTTATTGCTAGGCCTATCAGCATCATTATTATTATTCGGCATTGGGCATAAATAGCGCCAGATATAGATTCATTGGGCGCCATTTTAATCATTTAGCGGTCTTGAAGGGAAAACGACGTGCAATTTGGTTATACCCCTACTTTCTAGACCAAAGTTATGCCTCTGACCTGACCGGAACTCAAGTGCTATGTAACACATTATAAAAATGACGCTATTTTATTGTGTACGCTCTACAGTATGCAGTCGTTGGGGCCCCCACAGTTTTACTGAACAGGGCCACCACATTTGTTGATCCGACCCTGGAGAACAATGTCACGGTGTGGGTCGGTTAACTCCAGCTGAAGTTCCGTCGTCTGGAGAAGTCTTCTGTCAAACTTGACAGCTGAAGACTATATTTTCCCTCAGACTCTTCTGTGACAGTTTTCTACTGGAGGGTAGGAAACTTCCCGTAGTTTTGCTCTTTCATCTGCTTTGAAGGCAACATTAGCTTTAGGCCTACTTGAACGGATTTCACTTCTGCGTATACAGATCATGTGCAAAAACCTCTGCAGGAAAGCGGGGCAGATCGGCAGAGTTAATGCATAGATGCCATAGAGTTAGGCCTATTATTAAAGACAAGACCGGAATAGTAAGTAAGAGAGCAGCGCCACGTGAGTAAAACGAAGAAACTTTTCGCGGTCTGAGTTTATTTTATATTTTCTGAAGAATTGTGGGGGCCAGATAAAAAGTGTTGGCAGGCCGGATCCAGCCCGCGGGCTGTAGTTTGCCCACCTCTGGGATAAGCGATTCCTTTTCTTGGTGAAAATTAGTGCTGCATTACAAAACAGTCTCTCTCCTGGAGCACTGGATGGAATGGTTGTGTTGAAGCACAGAAACACTGACTTGAGTCGTGGATGATTGATTGTCCAGCATTTCTAGTTCATGTGCTGTATCATTCAGGTACTTCAGAAGAGGATCCTCTTCCTGTATAGTTGATAAATCATCGAAAAAGTTAAGTTATCACTGTAACAAACCTAATTGGATGTCACAGCTTTGTCATTGTGAGCAGAAGTACTTTCAGTAGTGTCGCTTGCATAATGCACGTTATCTATTACTTTCTGCAGAAGCATGGAGCATCTGAATTTCAATTCAGGGTTTCAGTCCAACTTTGGATGACAAACTGCTACTGTGAGAAATTCACTGTCGTCAAAAAGGCATCCAAAACGATTATTGATTTCTGTCAACAGTGCACAATGAAGAGGTTTAGTCAGTGTTAATGGCATTGCATTTAACTTGATACTGAGCTTCTGCAGTGTTTTCAGCACAGACCCAAGACACGACTCCTTGTACCATAGCATATCATATCGTATCATAGTAATTTATAAGGAGCCTCTCGCAGCATAAACTATTGAGAGGCGCCCTCAGTGCAGGAGCCCCGTGGAAACAGAAACATCTTGCGGAAACAAGTTGCGTCTGTGAGAGCCTGTATTTATCAAATAAACGAATATTGAATTGAATTGAGCGAGCAAGTAGGGGATGCCGGGGAGATTCCTGTCACCTTGGAGGACATCTAATGCAGCTGCAACTGGTACCATAAGTGCCACATATTCTTGCAGAAATGCTACATCATGCTGCAGAAAAGCAGGTAGTGATAGTGCAGTGCACACTAAATTCAGCGTAGATTTAGCACCGAGTAAATTTCTCAGTCATAATATGAATTCCAATGGGTTGCAACTAGGCACACTAAATCTGTGTCCAACAATATCAAATGCAGCATCAGCTGCTTTGGTGCTGCAACTAGTCATATTCCATATACATGAAGCTTTAACCATTGAGCTTCGATATATCTTCTTGTATGATGCATCATTCAGTGCTGTATTGCCATGTTTTGATGCTATACTACAGGTGGTTGACTATTTACTTTTTTAATAAATAGTGAAGAGGCACATACTATTTAAATACTACTTCAATAGGACCTTTTACATGACTATTTTAAATAGTGGTGTCAATAGTCATAAACTATTGAAATGCTATTTAAATAGTATTTACTATTTTAATAGTACCCAACACTGGCCATAACCGATCTTATCAAACAATTTCTACCTATGCGGTGTGTCCCGATGTGTCGGAGCCTCAGCTCACCATGGTTCGATGCTTAGTAATTATCCTGGAGACATCAGGCTTGCCAACTAGAGTGCTGGTACAGACGCACCAGTCTGCCTTCGGACCGGTCTGCAGGGGTGTCGGCAGCATGACACATTGGACGCACATGCGTCCACCCACCAAATCAAATCCACACAAAGATTATGCATCGCATCAATATTTCTGACAATTTCACAGTGTAGTTTTGGTTTACCATACAGTATGTATAAATAATATCATATGATATCATATGCATGTATTATACTGTACTTTTATGAGTCACTATGAGTCATTTTCAGTGTATGACTATGAGTGGCAGACAGCGGACGGGTGTGGATGGGAGGAGATGGCAGGGGTGTGCGTCCAATTCTTTTAAGCCTGGCGGCGCCTCTGCCGGTCTGCTTGGTCCAGTATGTCCATAACACGCATCGGCAGTACCTTTCGTTTTGAAAGGGTGTATTTGGAAGTGAAGACCATTTCTCATGTCAGGGAGCCGAAAAGAATGTGGGCTGCTTTCAATGCACTACTCAGCCATCGCCAGCCTAGTCATCCTCTTGGCACTTCAACTTTTACAGCGAGCGACTTCCTGGCCTCATTTGATGCCAAGATCCATGACATCCACCAAGCAACAGCTGGTTCCCCCACTATAACCGAAATCCAGATCGGTAATCTGATTTTTGGATTATCTGGAATTATCCGGATCTGTAATGTCTAACCTGCCGATTAATTAAAGTTTTTTTCCGATGGTTTCACTATTGACTAATAACAATTTATAGGCCACTCACATATAATTATATTTTTAATTGGTACTGCTTACTATGGCTATGAATGGGCCCCAGAATTACCAGGCAATTTATAGGCCACTCACATGAAATTTTAATTTTGCCAAAGGTCGCACCTGAGCCCTTAAAAATAATTCCCAAAACCTACCCTATATCTGCTACAGGACACCGTTAGGCCTGTCAATCAGTGAAGAAATATATTATGGTATAGCGAAGACATTTATCGCCTGTAGGCTGATGCCAAGCCATTAGCCAATGATGACTAACTTGGAATTAGGCCTTAGTACATAGATTTAAGAACGAATGTTATTACTAATCGGAATCAGATCTGGAATCGGCAAACAATGGCCTATACTATGCGGTATCCGGAATCAGTAAAAAACCAAAATCGGTGTGTGCTATTCCCCACCACCCTGTCATCCCCCTAATGACTGTTATCTATCCATCTTGAATGGGGTTACTAGTGATGAATTACGTCGTATTATCCTTTCCTCACCAGTTGCCACCCAAGTCTTGTGAACTGGATCCTATTCCCACCTTCTTGCTTCAAAAATTCATCAATATCCTGCTCCCTTCTCACAACCCTGTGTAATCGCTCTCTTCAGTAATGTGACTTGCCACCGACGCAGAAGAAATTGATCCTGTTCCCTGCTTTAAAGAACGATGGTCTGGATCCAGTTGTTCCTGCGAATTACAGACCGATAACGAATGTCGCTTTCCTCTCTAAAATCATCAGTGATGGGCACTAAACTATTTTTTTTCAGTTAAACTAAAACTATTTCCAACGAAAAAAATTAGTTTAACTAAAGTTGATTTTGGAAATTAGTTAACTAAACTAAAAAAGTACCGGGTAGTTAAACTTTTTCCAACTTTTTTCCAACTTTTTACGACAAACATTTTCAGAATAACCGAGGTTAAGTGAATTGTAATAATGCATAGCATCAATGACAATTTCACCTTCAAACTATGCAATGTGTACTGTTCTAGCATACAGTTACAGGCTGTAAGTAGTTTATGAATTTGAAAACACAGCCTGTTAATGCTAAAACCATGCAGTGTTAATCAATAAGTTTTGCGTTGAGTTGTTGACAGTGTTCAATGTTGATTGCGGAAAATAGTTGCGTATTGCTGATTTTTTTAGTTACACTTTTTAGTTAGCAAGTAAATTTTTTAGTTAAACTATGGTTTTAACTAAACTATTTATTTTAGTTAAACTTCATCCTTAACTAACAATTTTTAGTTAAACTAAAAGTTATAAACTTTTTAGTAAACTATTGCCCATCACTGAATATCATTGAAAACATTGTTGCCATGCAGCTAGTTGCTTACTTAGAAGGAAATAATCTGCTGCCACCGAATCAATTAGTTTTTGGAAGATACCATTCAACTGAGACACTCCTGCTCCGGCTTCTCTGAGATATCTATGGAGCGATTGACAGAGCCCAGCTCACACTACTAGCTCTGTTCGATGTCAGTGCAGCATTCGACACTGTAGACCATGAGATCTTGCTAGAATGGTTGCATGTTTCGTTTGGCCTGTCTGGAGACTTTTATGAATGGATAAACTCATATCTTTGTGAACATTCCCTCTGTGTGATCCATGGCACCACTAGGTCTTCATGGGTTCCTTCCCTATGGGCTGCAGCAAGGCTCCGTCCTAAGACCTATTTTATGCATTCTCTGGACTTGGCACGCTCCTGGCTGCACATGCGGTCCTGGGTCAGCAAGGCCATACCAGCAGTCCGGGTTATGAGTGGGACTCTAGATGCCCTAGAAGCATGGTTGTCATCAATCAACTGCACTTGAACCCGTCCGAAACCAAAACAAGCTAAACTTGACCTCATAACTGAATTCCCTGACTACACCTTCTCAACTCTTGTCCGGGATCTTGGTGTGTGGCTCAACAAGGAGCTTACTTTTATTCCACAAATACATCGTTTTACTAGGGACTGCTACCATCGGCTGTGCCAGCTTCACACTTTTAATGCCCAGTGCCACCACTACATTGGTTCACTCTTTCATTACAGCCTGCCTGCATCACTGTATTTTGGTCTCCCATCTAGTTGCATAGCGTGTCTAGAGCAAGTTTTGTGCTCTGCAGCCCGTCTCATCGGCAGTCTTGTTGTCCTCGAGACCAAGGTCGTGGTCTCGAGTGCACTCGAGTTCGTTTTTGAAAGTCTTGGTCTTGGTCTTGGTCTTGCGGTTCAAGGTCTTGGTCTTGAGGTTCAAAGTCTTGGTCTTGGTTTTGCAAGACCAAGACTTTTGACAAGGTGAACAGTCATCTAACAAAACGCAAGAATTTTTAAAATTTATCCAATAATTAGTAAAACAATTGCTTTAGTATTTACACGGCGTGAATGAGGCTTTACTGTTGTTTTGGACAGTTATCTTGATTTCAGGTTATTTACCATGGAATGATTTCAAAACAGATTCACGATTTGTACAGTTGCATCAAGTGCTTGAAAAGCTGTTCTGTGTGCCAGTTATTTCAGCACCTGCAGAACGTATTTTTCACATGGCAGAATTTTTATGAGGTCCTACAGGTCACGTCTTGGTCAGAAAATTCTGAGCGAATTGTTTTTTTAATGCAACAGGCATTTGGAATAACATTTTGCATGAAGGACTTTTTGTAAATACGAATTTGGAATTCTCTGCAGTCTGCATTTGGAATTGTTTTTGTGCGTGAATAAAATCAAAGACTCAGGTTTTAATTAAAAAGCGAGTAGTCCGACTTCACAATTTTTTTAATAAGTAATATAAGTCTGCATATGGTTGTGATTTTTTGGTCTTGTTCTCGGTGTTGGTCTTGAGTTTCAAAGTCTTGGTTTTGGTCTTGGTCTTGGTCTTGAGGTTCAAGGTCTTGGTCTTGGTCTCGAGGTTCAAAGTCTTGGTCTTGGTCTTGGTCTCGAGGTTCAAAGTCTTGGTCTTGGTCTTGAGGTTCAAGGTCTTGGTCTTGGTCTTGGTCTTGAGGTTTAAGGTCTTGACAACAAGACTGCTCATCGAGCAGAGGAGGCGATCCTGTATTCAATGCAAATTCCGAAATATGGGCAAGCCTCTAGATATATACTGGAGGTCCTTCACTGGCTTCCTAGCCACTTATGCATGGAGTATAGGAGTACTGCCTTAGAATGGCGATGTTGTCAGGGCCCTGTTTTTGCCTACCTTCGAGAGCTTTGTTCCCTCTTTTAGTCCCCCTTCACTCGTTCCACGACTATGCAAAGTCGAGCTTTTTCAGTGGTGGGCCCGGTGGTCTGGAATAGACTTCCCTCAGAGCTCTGCATGTGCCCTGGGGTCCCCCTGGCCTGTTTCTTGCTAACCTCAAAACTGTACTTTTTTAATGTGCTGGTGTCCGGAGCGCCTCTGAGTAGTTCCCTTGGAGGGGTGCTATATAAATCCTCAAATTAATGAATCTGTCCAGCATAGTCTTAGTCTACCTTTGTTTCTTTTCCTTCGAATCTTGCATGTAGTGCACTGTGTGGGATTCGGTCAACTGGCATTCTCTTTGTTGTACCCCACTTCTGGTCGACCATGTGCACTGGTCAGCTAATTAATAGTCAAATATCCACCTAGGTGTGCACGCAGAAGCACCTATTTTGGCGTGTAAGGATCTAACAGCTACTAAATACAACTGCTATTCGTTACAAGACTCCCCTTTCCTAGAGTGAACATATCAGGACAAAATTCTCACTCTTAAAACTTACAGACGAATATATGTAGCCCACCAGCACAGGCAATTAATCTAAGCAAAACTATGTAATAATTACTGTAAGAAAGGTTAGTATGAGATCCATACAATGTCAGTTACTCTAGCGATACAAAACTATAACATTATCAATTAAATACAGAGCAACTGTCAACCATTTAGCTAAGCAAATTATCAAGGACACCAGGGAGGTTGCCCATAACCAATCGTCCACATGCAGATGGTCGTTACCTTCTCTTTTAAGAGGGGTGTGTCAACTTTAATTTAAGCCAGTGATACCTGCTGAATCTTCCCAGTAATCACGACAGGCCTTTGTTGCACCTGTGAGAGCTTTGTCTGGCATCAGGACAGTTGAACAGTGTCCCAACAGAGTAACAACCTTTTATTGTCCGACCAAAACTACTGCAGTTGGCATTGACGCAGCAGAATATGTCTCTGCAACCATCTATGTACAATTACTGGGAATGTGCAGCCACAGCATAGTTCCATGCTGTCAGACAGCATGACATTGCACATCTGTCCCAGCCCTTAGTCGATCATCACCAGACAATTGTCACACAGATGCCGACAATGTGTGTGACACATTGTTTTGCAAGTTATATTTTGCTGTGAAGGGTATGTGACTTCCGCTTCCTTTGTCCTGGAAATCCGTAACCTTAATACTCCAGGCTTGCTATCTGTACTTTTCTTGTGCAGTCATGGGCCCGATGCTTTATGCTGTTGCAGATGAAGCAACGCCTATTTGGCTCTTCTATAAGTTCTGATTTAAAGATGGGGTCACATCTGGATGCAGTCCTAACGGCCTCATCTTCATCTCTCTATGCTCTGAGAATCCTTCGAACACATGGTTTTCCATCGCCAATTCTGCATAATATAGCAAGGACAACCACATTATGCTGTATTATGTATGCCTCCCCCTCATGGTGGGGTTATCTTAGTAAAGGTGAAAAGAACAGAATCGATAGACTCTTAGCACGTATGCACAAAATGGATTTCCTTCCTTTATCTATTCAGAAAGCAGATGATGTGGCTCGTCTGGCTGATGATCGATTAATTATTTAATGCAGTAGTGTCCAACCCACAACATGTTCTTTGCCCTTACTTCCCAGAGAGCAGACTCACTCCTTATCTTCTTCGCCCTCGGGCTCACAATTTTTCCCTTCCAACTAAAAATGATAAAAACTTTATATCAAGGGTTCTATATTATGACTTGTATTAGTTTTGAAATGAACGAGAAACAGCTTATAGATTTCTATTCATCATTTTACTTATCTATGATTGTAACCAATTGCGTTATGTCAAATGGTTGACAAATAAACGAATATTGATTGATTGATTGATTGATTTGTCGATCTTCTGGGAAGTGGATTTCTGATCAGTTGACAGTTATCTTTTTTATGCTGAACATTCACTGTCGTCATCCGTTCTCAGAAGATGGGCTTCTGTGTAGCTCTCTGCGATTTTGGTAACTTCTGATAGCATAGCAGGCCTTTGAAGAACACTGCCAAACTTTTGAGCAGTTGTTGTTGTATTGCTCTCGAACGACCAGCATCTTCATGACCTCGAAAGTATCCTCTTTCCCAGCCATCTCGATCTGTTACAGCAGGCAGAATTCCAGACAGGAAATAAACTGCAGTGGAGTCTCCCCTCGTCCAGCCTTACACTGTGAAAGCTGGTATGGAATCCATCTTCCTATAGATTTTGAAGTACTTGAACAAGGCTTGCTTTAGGCAGTTGTAGTCCAGCACCTCCTCAACCAGTAACTGAGGGTATACCTGAAGAGCCTTACCCTTGGGCAGCACTAACAGATAACCTGCCCAGTCTCTTCCAATTCTGGAGTGTGCATATCTTTCAAAGCGGAAGATATAGCTGTCCAGCTCGTCTTCGTCCTCTTCAAAGGGTGGAATCCTCGGACCTTTGGCACCCTCTTACTTCGGAATGTCCTGCCACTTCTGTCAGAAGACTTCTGTCACTAGCAGATGATCCATGATGGGCTTTTGCAGTCAACTGCAGAACTTGGTTTTCTCACTCAACTTTTGCACGAGCCAATGCTACTTTCTCAAGTTTCTTCTGTTGAGCAATTCATTCGTTTTCTGCTAAGCGAGCCCATTCCCTGTCATCTCTCTCCTCGAATTGTTTCTTCATGGTCAAGACAGATGTTCCTTTCCAGACAGACGATGATGATGATGAATACGACAATTTCTACATCACCGTAGCACAGCACATGCCGTTACAAGGGCGCTTAACAACATAACAACTAGTCAGGATTAGCGATTTTAAAGAAATGGGTTTTGGGTTTTGAGACAGCCAGCCCTCATTCCTTTCCCAAGTATATTAAGTCCTTAATTGTTGTCATACTCCTGGTCCTTTTCTTAGCCGGCTTCAAAACTTAGCTAAAAAATCCCCTGTTACATTTATGGGCTACCTGGCAGGGTTACCAATTGTGAAGATTTTCATCTCTTGAACCGACAAAGAAATACTCAGCTTCATTACATCAACGAAAACATATCATAAGTCATCAGCCCTATCTCAATCCATCAAGAGGAAAACAGCTAGCCTTCATTCTCCGTCTGTTGAGAGCCGAGCTTCGAACCTTCTGACTTTGATGTTGGCCAGTTGCAGCTCTGTTAGCTAGTTGATGTTTTCTTGGTTTTTGCCTGATTTTTCTACTAAGCCGTCGATTTAACGGTGTTGATACCGCCTTTGGATTTTATTAACAATCTACCTGCATTCTATACCTGCACAAAAGAGAGTGTTGGCATTCGAACGAAAATGCTATCGTAAGATTCTCAGAATAGGATGGACTCAAAAGATCAGCAATGAAGAAGTATACAGAAGAATTAAGCTGACTGAAAATCTCATGCAAACAATTATTCAGAGAAAGTTAAGACTTTTCGGACATATCTGCAGAATGAAGGAGGACAGAAAAATTAAAACTTTGATTTTTGGAATAGTGGAAGGCACAAACAAAAGAGAAAGACCTCACAGGGAATGGACAGATGACATTGAAGAATGGTGTGGAGCAAGTCTCCAGAAACTGAGCCACTCGGCACTGGACAGAACGGAGTGGAAAGACATTGTAAAGAAGGCATCATACACCTACGGGCGCTGAGCCCATGGTTATTGAATGAATGAATGAATGCATTCTATAAGTCACTTAAGTCTCTTTTCTTTAGCCGTGGCTGGGCTGGGAGCACTCCTGAGTAGGTATCTTGAAGGGGCGCTATACAAATTCTCATAATGAATGAATGAATTAACTACCCATGCTTAATTCCAACCGAATGCCCCATAATACCCCACTTCCAGTCGATCACTTGCATTGGTCAGCTAATTAATAATCAAATGTCTATGTTGGCATGCACACAGAAGCGCCTATTTACACGTGCAAGGGCCTAACTGTTTTCACTCAGGGCTCAACAGCCGCTAAAATATGTAACTGTGGGTGAGTTTTTGTGTAATAATATTAAAATATGTAGCTGTGGATGAGTTTTTGTGTAGTTGGCATCAGTACCATTCTCTGAAACAGAGTAGGCAGAAATAGCATATGTCCTCACAAGGTAGTTTTTATCAAAAGTCCTCCTGATCCATTCCTAGGAGGCTTTTTTGTACCCATTTGAGTTCGAACATCATCAGAGGATCTTTTTCATTCATTCATTCATTCATTCATTCATTCATTCAAAAATTTAATATAGCGCACCTTCAAGAAACCTACTCAGAAGCGCTCCCAGCCCAGCCACGGCAATAGAGATTAGACTTGAGCAGCTTGTAAAAAGCAGATGTGTTACCCCTAGGGAGAAGGCGAATCTCTAATGGAAGACCATTCCAAATGGAGGGCCCAGCTATAGAGAAATCCCGGCGTTGCCTAATTGTGGAGCGAGCCTGAGGGACTAAAAGTTCTCCCCCAGAAGAAGACCGAAGAGCACGCCGACCAACTGAATCAGAGACCGGGCGGCAGAGCTCACACAGATAGGCCGGGGCACAGCCTAAGAGACAGCGCCATACCAGTACAGCAACCCTATAACAGATACGCTGCGGGACAGGGAGCCAATGCAGCACATCACGCATGTATGCAGAAATAGGGGCATATTTAGGGATGCGTCCAATAAGCCGAGCAGCTGACCGAAGAACCCGGTCGAGGCGGCCAATCAATCCAAGCGGCAGACCAACCAAGATCGCACTGCAGTGATCCAGCCTGCTTGTTACAAAAGCATGTATAAGGATGACAGTAGCATCATGAGACAGAGAACGAGAAATAAGCCGCAACTGGCGCAGTTGATAATAACAGCTACGGGTAAGCTGGTTAACATGTTGGGAGAAGCTGAGAGTGCGATCCAGGAGGACTCCTAAATCCCGAACCACGTCCAGGAAGGTGATATGGGGAAAAGCCTCTGCCACCAGGGGCCAATTTACACCCGCCAATCGCCTACCACCACCCAGCCAGATAAATTGAGTTTTAGTAGCATTTAAGAGCAAGCGGTTGGAGGCTAACCAAGCAGAAAGGACCTCCATAGCTTGAGTCATCTGCTGTACAGCAGCTACCACCCCATCAGGGCGACAGTGAATGTATGCCTGAACATCATCAGCATACAGCTGGTGAAGAAGCCCGCATGCCTCCAACAAGGGGCCAATACCAGCGGTATAAATAATATAAAGTAAAGGGCCTAGCACTGAGCCCTGAGGAACGCCATAAGGGGCAGGGACCCAGCCAGATCTAGAAGAGCCAAAAACTACACAGTTACTGCGCTCTGACAAGAAGGAGCGAAGCCACTCAAGGGGCCCACCAGTCAGCCCAAAAGAGACAGAGAGGCGTTGGAGGAGAATGTGATGATCAACAGTGTCAAAAGCCGAGCTGACGTCAAAGAGTCTGCCTCTGCTTCTGTGCAAGTGACAGAGTGTGATTCATGTGCTCATTCAGCTGTTTCCATGGATTGCACCAGATGGATGCTTGTTAGGGTGTCCCAAAAATATTTTTTGTTGAATTTTTATATGTAGTCCCTCTAAAAAGTTTCTTTATGGTCCCATAATAACAACTTTAAAATTTTATGACATTTTAAAAATGTTTAGGGGTCCCCAAGACTCTCACATGTACCCCATATTAACATAATTTGCGCCCAACATGTCCAATTTCTAAACGCGTTTAGGCATCAATCGTGGATCCCATGATAACAAGTTAAACACCATTGGAAAGCTCTTAAAGTATGTAAAGTTACATACTCTACAAGTATGTAACTTTGTTGGATATTATAAGTATGGTTTTACGATAAAATAGTACAAAAATTAGACAAAACTTAAGATTTTTGGACTTTTGCAATATCAGTTATTACCACAAATCGTTAGGAGTATTCATCATTACAAATCTTTGATATTGGTTCCATGGTTTCAGCTCCCCATACCTTCATCTGCTTATTCTTCATCACTGATTACACCTTCAGCTGCTTAATTCTTCATTTCTACAATCTACATTCTACATATCTACATGATTGTCACGATTGAACTTAGAAAAGTCTTGCCTATGTCAACAACTTCAACAACTTGTAGAAGAAACTGTTTCTGTTCTTCGTTATTGGTAAACATACTGTTACATACTGCATACATAATGTTACATGCTGTTACATACTGTATACATAATGTTACATACTATATACATACTGTTACATACTGTATAAGAGCAACACAACCTTCAGCACTCTCATTAGCACATGCCAAGTTATTAACAAACTCACAAACAATCTTATATGATTGGATATCGAACCACTCTGCAACTAGAATATCAAGAAAACTGGCGTCGATGGCGGTAGCTCGGAAGAAGCTTAGAGAAATAGATAATTCCGTTATTGTGCGGGGAAGAGACTGAACCACATGCAATGCTCGATCATCTTTAATTTGCCGAGATAAGCTGTGCCTTCTCTTCAGAAGACAGATGCTGAGAGAAGAGAGAGAGTTCACTAGCTCTTGGCTTAGGTACCAAGAATGACGCTGTATCATCTTCAGACCTGTGTCTGCAGAGCAGCAGCATCAAGCATCAGCAGCGACTCGACACCAGAACCACAAGTGGATGTAGATGTTGACTTCAAATCTGTTGAAATGCTAGATGCCCTGTAATTAACAGGCCATCAACTGGATGACAGATTCGTTTTCATCAAAAAGGCTTGAGTTGATGGTGGAACAGGTCGGACCATTTATCCCTAAATCAGTTGAATGTCAGGCCCAGTTTATGGACAAACTTTGTCAAGGCACAATACGAATGCATCAGACTACAGGACCTCAAACATTTTATGTCGACAAGCCATCCACAGCAGATTATGACCGATGGCTGTCTCTAGAAGAGTGCAGGCTCAATTAACTTTGCCGGTGTTTGAGGCCTTTGTGTCAAAGCAGATGCTGATAGCAAATCGCACTGCCATTACTTCAAAAGGTCCAGAACTGCTATCACTGCTGCGGCCTGCTGCCTGTCCTGACCCAGAGGCCAACTTTGGCACACCCAGAAGTATTAGTACTTCCATCAACTAGAGAAGAAATCAGGACTGGCATTCTGTCCACTTTATCCATGTCTACTGCAGTGGTGTCATAGATAGGAGCTTGCCATCCCAGTGCACGACAGATTTACAGGCTTGAAAGTCATCCTTGGTTTGCTCGGCAGCTTCACTACGAAAATGCTTTGTTGACGGTGAATGGTACTCTTAGAAAGCACTGCTGATTTTGCATGTTTTCTGTTTTCTTCACACTTGAAACTTTATTCACATACAATAAGGATATATTATGTTGACATTTTTTGTAGGTTGTACCATTTAAGAGCTTTCTAATGGTACTGAGCATGCTATAATGCGATCAAAGTCTGATCCTATGACAATTTTCAAACTCAGAGACATCACACGTTATTTAGGACAAGCCACCCCAATTCTAAGAGCCTTGGGGGACCTCTAAATATTTTAAAAATGTCATAAAATTTTGCAGGTGTTCTTATGGGACCATAAAGAAACTTTTTAGAGGGACTGCATCATAAGTTTCCCAAAAACATTTTTTCCTTGTTTGTCTTGGGACACCCTAATGCTTATTTTAACATCAATTCTGGTTCAGCAAACTAAGATTTCTTAATTATTTTCTCTTAAACACCACAGGCTCAACTATCCATCTGCATTTGTCACTGAAAGATGGTGTGGTTCTACAATATACACTGCATCCTTTGTTCTTCAACATCTTTTCAAATCTCCCAAATGCAGTATTAGCCTTCGCAATGTGTATCTTTACATCCTTATCACAACTGCGAATGAGGAAACAAAAGTCATCCAACAACCATAACCTGACATGATCATGATCATGTCAGGTTCATTCCAATTGCCTTTTTGTTTTCTCTGGGTTGCTATTACATACTACATACATGCCTCCTCTCCAGTCAGTTCTCAATGCTGCCGCCAGACTGATTGCTCGTCTTCCTAAATTTTCCCATATCTCTTCGTTTATGGTCAATCAACTTCACTGGCTCCCTCTCCTAGCCCGCATTCAATTTAAAGTTTTTGTTCTTGTTTCTAGATAAAATAAAAGTATGTCTAAACTGGGTACTACTCCCAAATATCTCAGGGACCTCATCTGCCCCCCCCCTCTTTCTGCTGCCTCTCACAGACCTCGCGACCGGCATGTCCTCTTTGTTCCGCATGGCAGGACCACTCTTCAAACTAGATCTTTTGCCAACATAGGGCCCTCCCTGTGGAATGCCCTTCCTTTCTCTCTACGGGTAACCTGACTTTCTGGATCTCTTCCTACATCCCTTTCCATGTTTAAAACCTTCTTCTCTCGGATGATCTCTAGCTCAATTCTGTTGTAAGAATTCTTCTCTCATCTTGTTCTTGCATTATTCAACATTCTGATCCATATAGGAAAATGGGTTGTATTATCGTCTCGTATATTTTGTCTTGGGTTTCTTTGCTAATTCTCTGCTTCTCCCTATCCTGTTCATTATTCCAACCCAAATCTCCTTTGTATATCTGTTTCATTTCTGCCATCTGCATTTATTAGCCCTTCCAGAATGGAAGAATTGTTCTACTTGCTCACTAGCTTCTCCATGAATTGTGATCATTATTGGTGTCTCTTTGGTCTTTTCAGACACCATTCTTTGGGTTTCTCTGCGTTCATCATTAGGCTGAATCTTTTACTGGTTTTGTAAATCACATTGTATTATCCTGTAGTTCTGATCCGCTTCTAGTGAGGAGGCCAATGTCGTCAGGAAACTGGAGATTATTCACCAGCCTTCCGTTTAATTTGATTCCCGCCTTTGTGTTGTTAAGGCTGAGTGACATTACTGCTTCTAATACTATTTTAAATAGGTATGGGGATACGATACATCCTTGTCATACTCCCGTTTTCATGCAAAATTATTCTGTGATCTTTTTACCTACTTTTATTGTATCTAAAAATTTAGAAAACTCTCACAAACTATTCAGCACAGAAGCCCTGTGGAAACAAAAATGCCTTTAGGGAACATGAGACTGATGAGGAAAAGCCAGTCATTAGTTTGGCCCTGAGCAAAGGGGAAGGTCAGATCGTGAGACCCACAAAAGCAAATGTCCGGTGTTCGGCCAATGCAGTTTTAGTCCTGGGAACAAAACGATCAAGCCGATTCACAGAGCGCAATGAGTGAGAAGAAGATGCAGATAATGGCTTTTGCAGATAGCGGGAGAGATATTTTGGGTCAGTACTCTGCTGAGATTTTAAGACAAGGAGGAGCATCTTATAACGGATGCGCACGGCAACCAGTGCAGGACATCAAGCATGTAAGTAGAGATATGGGCAAAGTGGGGGAGTCGAGCAATGAGCCTAGCAGAAGCATTTAGAACAGATTGAAGGGAGGAGAGACGCTGCTTAGGGAGACCCATGAGGGGCGAGTTGCAGTAGTTGTGGGATGCTCCTGCTATCTCTAGTTCTCGGTGAGGTACTGCCGCGAGGTGTCTCTTGAGCTGTCTGTGGGGGCCACTGTCTGCATGTTCTTCTCGATTGTTGCACTCTGTGAGTCGGCTTGGTCTTTTTGTTCGTGGGGCTGAAGCCCTTGGCCCGGCACTGGGCGTTTGCTGTGGAACGACCTTCCCCTCTGCTCAGGGCCAAACTAATGACTGGCTTTTCCTCATTGGTCTCGCGTTCCCTAAGGACATTTCTGTTTCCCCGGGGCTTCTGTGCTGAGAGCGCCTCTGAATAGTTTGCGAGAGGCGCTTTATAAATTTCTATATACAGTATGATTACAAAGTCTATATTCGATCAGTTGTTTTCAATTAGCGCTGCCACCGCTGCTGTTTGGTACAGTTCCAAGACAGATAGAAGAGTGGCTTTAAATTGCTTGGAATTATTTTCAATCTGTTTTCTTTTAAATCTCTGTAGCCAAGAAGAATGTCTTTTTTAGCAAGATTGAATACAGAGCACAGTTCTCGCTCTTCTGTCTCACTATACAGATTCATATCGGGACAGTTGTCTGGATCCAGAATTTTGAACTTGTTGACAAGACAAATCTCGTTATCTGGAGAAAGTTTTTTCAAGGTTAACTGCTAGCGATTTGAAAAATTGCTTTCTGTTTATGTTTGTTGCTTTCTGAACAACGGCGCTCAGTTGGACGTCATGGGATTTTGATTATTAATAAACGAATATGTAATAAATGCGTTGATGCTTAAACACATTACCCGGCTAAGACATGTGTCGAAAATGAATGCTGTGACCCGGACAGACCCAACTGACTTTCAGACATGGCTTATTTATTGTGGTAATTAAAGTTATGCTTTAACACAAGATTCGCCCTGTGCATGCACAAGAACAAGGATGACAAATAAGCACATGTAATCGAGTTTAGAAATGGGTTGCTTTTATTAATATAGGAAGAAGAGGAGGAGAATTATCTGCTGACATCTCTTCTGACAGCTGCCAATGAAGGGAACAATCCTGCGTTGGAGGAACTGTTTGGCTCTCATCCAGGCATTGACCTAAATGCCAGGAACAAAGTGAGGCTCATATTTTTCATTTATAGACAAACAAGATGATGCAAACCATGGAACAATGGATGCCCTGCCATTTCCAGTTGCTTTGGCATTGACTAACAGAAGACTGACAGTTTATTTATAAAAATTTTTTCCTAGATCTGAAATTTGTAGCTTCCATAATTCACTCATGAGCTGCAAAACCGTTACTGCTGCATGCTGGACTGATCTAGGATTTTGCTCTAATTCTGTATGGCCTTCTTCAACCTGTTCAGTAAATGCAGACTCTTCCGTTTTCACACATGCATGTGTTGTGCATGTAAATACTGTCAAGATGAATAATATGCAACCCGTCAGTGAGGATCTAGGTCAGCATATAATAAATAATAGATTTACTTAGTGCATTACGGCCATGTAGTGAGTCAGCTAGGTCAGCTAGGTTGCACTCTGCTACCCATGGGAACATTCAAGTGCTGCCTTTCCACACTTTGTGCCGTGTCTTGCTTTCGACCGACCTGCTGAAACAGTATCATTGTATTTATTTTTTACATTTGTCTCTGTGAAACATTTTCAAACTAACTTAAAACACAGTTGTTTAGATTAGTTGATGCAAACCCGAGGGCTTTTTATAAACCCGGGTTTCCGGTATTGGCGCCAGTAGAAACCCGTTTATGGTCAATCAACTTTACTGGCTCCCTCTCCTAGCTGGGATTCAATTTAAAGTTCTTGTTCTTGTCTTAAGTCTAAACTGGGTACTACTTCCAAATATCTCAGGGACCTCATCTGCCCCCTCTTTCTGCAGCTTCGCACCGACCTCTCCACTCTTGCGGCCGGCATGTCCTCTTTGTTCCGCATGGCAGGACCACTCTAGCTCAAACTAGATCTTTTGCCAACATAGGGCCCTCCCTGTGGAATGCCCTTCCTTCCTCTCTATGGTAACCTGACTTGATCTCTTCCTACATCCCTTTCCGTGCTTAAAATCTTTTTCTTCTCTCGAAGCCTCTGCACTGGGAGCGCTGCTGAGTGGCCTCAGCTGTGAGTGGCGCTATACGAATCTCCAAATATGATACGATACAATACGATACGAGAGTGTAGTAAAAGTAAGTGGGAAACCAATGCAGCTCATCGTTATAGATGGAACTGTCACATATGTAGGTGTTGCATGTAAGACTACCTACATGATATAAACTATAGGGAATGCAAACCCGGGTTTATGCCTACCCGGGTACCCGGGTTACCCAGGATATTTTGGAATCCGAAAACCCGAATTTAACCGCGATTGAAACCCGGGTTTGAACAATGACATTAAATATTCATTACTATTTTATTATATTAAAAATGTAGCCTAACTCGAATCGATGTTTTACTACACAGTATAAATGTAGCATATTTCGGATGCATATCGTTATCATTAGTATACTACAAACGCAGCTAAACTCAAAAGATTAACAACAACGGAGGCCTACAGGTATACATTTATTTTTGAGCGTAATACATAAGCCTCAACAGCTTCCACCCTAGACGAAGACAGCTTCCGCTTTTGAGACTGGATGGAGGCAATGTCTCCTTCATGACAGGTTGGCTCCACACGTGCAGTCTTGTTCTCTGCATCGAACGCAAGTATGGGGACCCCCACAGCCAAAGCGAGAGATGGACACCTGCCAAATCCGTCTATGTCATCGTAAACCGCAGTTGAAACTCGGGTTTGACGTCATTGAAAACTTTACTTTTCTTGTCGTTCTCGCTGTGAAACTCAAATGCAGAATAATGGAAATATAACGATAAGTACTGCGCTTGGTAAAGGATTACATAATACTACAGTTTGCTCTTCACAATACGCAATTGGCTATTCACGGTGATTTAAATCTCCATCTTGAGAATGTGACATTGCCATCTACTCTGGAATTTCAGCTGAACATGGAGGAATTTGGATTGGCTCAACATGTAGCCATGGCGACGCATCAGGCAGGTGGCTGGCTGGATGTGGTAAAAACCCGGGTACCTGGTTTTTACTCCTTTCTAGAACAGACAAATGCATGAACTTTATGGGTCAAGGTAGATAGGGAAACAGATTTGTGAATAGTCCTGATGCGCTGAATTTAAAGTAGGAAGAGTCATTGTTAAAGTGTCAAATTGATTCTGATAAATCTCGGGATTGTTTTAGTATGTTCAGACCAATTTGCTTTCAGACCATCCGGATCCACTTCTGCTGCTTTAATTGCTATTACTGACTTCATACTTACTTGCTCAAATCTGAACCATATGTCCGCCTTGTTGCCTTAGACTTTTCTAAGGTCTTTGACACTGTCAGAAACTCTTACCTGGCCAACCTGCTGGCCCTCCTACCCATCGCCATAAATATTCATAATTCGATCCTTTCCCTTAGTAATCGCAGGATAGGATAGCTTAAAGAGTTTGGTTTTCAGTCGTGAGTGGAAAGCAGCAGAGGACAGTGTAAGCGGAGGAGAGATGATGTCAACAGGCAATATGGGAGGATGAGCAAACTGGCAGAGATCTTTTGGGGGATCATTCCAAAGAGCCGGTGCAGCATAGACTAAGGAGGGGTTGCAGAATTTCAGAGATGAGGAGACTGAAGGCCGAGACAGAGAAAGATATGTTGATGAGCGAGTAGACCTGGGCAGTTGGATGGTGAATACTATTCACCATCCAACTGCTCAGGTCTACTCACCAGCTATTCACTGAATAGCTGGCAAAGGTAAGAAGGTTGAGAGGTTTGCAGGGCATTGTATGTAAGAGATATGATTTTGTAATGGATGCATTGAGGGACTTTTAGCCAATGAAGTGATTTCAAAACAGGGGCAACTGTGATCCAGAATCTCTGAACATCCATGCCAACTGTTGACAGGAATCCGGTGGTTGGCTCCACGTGTGTGCATGGACCCACCATTGGTGACTCTTTTTCCAGTTTGCTGTGCATTGTTTTGCTACCTGGTGTTATAGTCCAGTTGCTAATGACATTTAACATCAAATATATAGGCTAGCGAGTAGGGTGCCAATGAAAATTAAAGTATGCATTTTGCAATGTCTCACCCCCTACATTTATTCCTTTGGTTATTGATAGGAAGAACACAAATTTTGGTGTCAATCAGATAATATTTAGTGGTAGCTCAACTTGATTACAGTTTTTAGCATTGGGCAATGTTAAATTTCCATGCAATATCAATGAATAACATACATCGCTATGGAGGCTTTGGAGAGAGTTCATAATTGTTAACTTAACCTTAAGCATAGCATTATCGAGGAACAAAAGTAGACTTCTTAGTATCAGGTAATGTCTTGCAGTGCCTCTCAACAACTTGTAACAGAAACTACTTCTGTTCTTTCTGGTTAGTGAAGACACTATTGAATGACTGAATTAAAGAGTACCCCACTTGGCGGCATCATTGATTACCTTCAGACTGGCCAGTCGTTTTGAGCACTGACAAACTCAGGATGGTTTACCCAAGTGCTAGGGTGAAGGGTCAGGAAATCCTGTGATATTCCAGTTGCCGAAAAAAGCTGCAGAGTATGTTGTGACACAAAGTCACATAGCTGTATCATTGGTAGAAGTGCCATGTCCAATACAATGTACTGAGAAGGCTGTCCGTGCGTTTCCGTACTTAGGGCTGTGACCATTGCATCCTTCATATCCAGAGGAACCATTGGATAGAAGAAAACAAGACCAACGAGAATTTCACTTACGTGTAGATACCACAAATGACCACAAAAGGACTTGATTGCTGCATTGGCAACAGCTTTGTTTGTTTTTTTGTATGCATCAAACTCGCGCAGAAGATTCAAGTCATTGCAAGGAGCAGATGTGTATCAATACTTTATGTACAACTTGAGAACAGATGTGTTGAACTGTTGGAGAGCTGATAACTCACGTGTGCTAAGGTGGAATTGAGAGCGAAATAAGTAGATTTTTAGACTCTATATTAGCTTTGCCATCCATTTGGCGGCAAAGGGAAAAACTTGGACCAGAGTCAAGAAGAATGATTTCGCAGAGCTCAGTTTTGGCCTTCATACAGCAAGGAGCAATGCCCAGGATAGAATAGTGTAGCATCACATCGTAGACATGGTCACGCTTAGCTGAATGCAACCAAAGAATATGCGCTCCCTCATCATTTTCATATCACGTCACGTCAAATCGTATCACGTCATGGGCATGTTGTGCTACAGGTAATTATATATCTACTGTCGTCAAGTCATGGATATCATATGCTATGTCACATGCTTACATAATGATGAATGGGATTAGAGAGCAGGTATTAACATGGATTCAAAGCTGGTTATCAGACAAAAGGTGAGCATAGGTGATAAACATTCTGGCTGGACGACAGTGGAGTACCACAAGGATCAGTGCTTGGGCCACTGCTGTTCGTACTTTTTTATTAATGACACAGACGACAAGATTTTATCTAAAATTTGTAAGTTTGCAGATGATACAAACTATGCAGAGCAATGGAGGATCTAGAAGAGGCGGATATACTGCGGGAATATATATGAGAATATATATGCAATAGATGGCCACAGGAGCTCTTTAATTTTGAAAAGTGCTCAGTGATGCAAATGGGGAAGAGAAACGAGTTTCCATATCAAATGGGGGGGGAGGGTAAAGTATTGAAAGTGAGTGAGAAAGAAAGAGACTTGGGAGTGATTATGCACAGGAGTCCAAAACTTTGAAAGCAATATGCTGAAGCATAAACAAAACTGACTCAACTTTAGGTATGTCCAGTGCTTAAAGTGTAAAAAAGAAGTGCCTGGACGTCCCTTGCAATAGGCGCAACCATGGTCTAGAAGTTGGGGGACCTACTAGAACGTGTGAGTGGGGGGAGTTGCGAGCGCCAAAGGCGCGAAGCCGCGATTGCCGAAGGCAAGAAGCCCCTAACGACTAGGGGGTCTGGGGGAACGTCGTAAGCTCCCCCAGCGGGATGTGAGGCGGAGCCCGAGAAGCCGATGGTATTTTGAGCATTTGATGCCAACAGGAGCACATTTTGGGCTCTTGTTTACCTCAAATTTTTCAACGATGATTTCGAAATAAAACTACCTAAACCATCTCAATCTGTGATAAAATTTGAGTCTTTTATAGGCCTATGTGAGGAAACTGAGATTTTATGTATTAGAAGAACACCATTTGCAGTCACAGCATTAAAAATTGGAATGCCCTTCTATGCTTCTACTATGAGCCATAGTCGGATTTTAAAAAGCGAGATGAAGTAAAGTTTTAGAGTGAAATTATAGCCTACAGCAACATTTTGCATTGCATTCTTATAGACTTCGGTTTAATTTATTTTATCGGCAGCCTGCAGAACCAGCCATTTGTAATTGCTGAGCTTAACAGTTATGAAGTTTTACATTTTAAAAGAGTTAAACATTAAAACAAAACATGAAAATACTAAGGAACGTCAAGACTCAAGAGTCACTTAATGTCGCCAAATATCAGTTTCCTTGACTTGCGCTTAGCACCAAACTCACTTTAGAATGCTCGTATACTATAGGTGAGTTTCATGCACTTTATATATATATAGATATATTCGTTTAATATCAATTCGAACTGTCAAACCGCAGACGATTACATGTAGGAAGAAATGATAATAATATAATGAAAAAAGTATTAATGAGTCTGAGCATGGATGATTTAGGGTTTCTTAAGCAGGCTTCTATAAAGCACTCTAGGAATGTAGTTAAGGTCGTCTTTTGCTAGCAACACATAATCATGGGTTCTAGGGCGAAGATTATAACTCCGCTTGATGGTTGGCGGAAACAAGTTCCGCAGAACATGATATGTGTTCCATTGACTGCTAACAATAGTCTGTCCTCAGCTTCACCAACCATCGCAGAGATGTCCGGCGCATTCGCGGGCAAGTATCCCATTCGACGGGTTCTCTGCAGGAACCTATCAAGTCGGTTTCTGTCGTCGGCGTTGGTGAAGCCCCACCACGCTGGTGCTGCATAAAGAAGACAAGCCACGGTCGTTGCTCTGGTCACATCCTGCAGCACCGTGTCGGGGAGGCCGTGGGACCTCAGGACACAAAGAGCATACAAAGATCGGGAGCAGGCCCCTAATAATCCTGTGACGTGTGTTGAGGCGTTCAGATTGTCTCGGATGGTTACCCCCAAGATGGTCATTGTTGCAACGCGTGTAACTCCAGCGAGGGCCGGAGGGAGTACATCAAGGCGACGACGGTGGATCAACATCTCACGGGATTTATAAACATTTAGGTGCAGATTGTTACAGGCAGCCCATTCGGAGATGTGGTCCAGCTCTGCTTGAACGGTGTCTCTGCTCGATGCGCCGACGATCACGTAGGTATCATCGGCGTATTTGACGATTTTATTCCTCCGGTCTACAGGGTGGAGGTCTGAGGCGGTGACAACATAGGCAGTGGGGCCAAACCCAGAGCCCTGGACAACACTGGCGTTGATGCTGGCTGCGCTCGATATCCGCCTGGCATATCGCGTAACATGCCTCCGATCTCCGAGAAAGCTGACAAGCCAATTGTAGATCTCATCTGGCATGTCAAGGCCGGAAAGCTTGGTGGCTAGCGTCGAGTGGTGGACGGTATCGAAGGCTTTGGTGATGTCCAGTGATATGAGGGCTACGTAGTTGTTGGCCGCAAGGAGAGAGGTAGTGTGATGGAAGATGGAGACCAGGGCTGCTGTTGTAGATCCGGTAGGCCGGAAGGCGTACTGATCACTGAGTAGCTGGTCCATAGGCGGCTGCGTAAATGTCGGGTATACGTGTGCCTGAACTATTTCGCGCTCCAGTAGCCGAGACAGGACTGGCAGGATGGAAATAGGCCTAAAGTCGGACGGGGCCCTTAATCTTGGCGATAGGATGGATAATCGCTGTCTTCCACTGATTGGGAACGCAGGAGTCTGCAAGCGACCGATTGATGAGGTGTGACAGGGCCGGCGAGTAGACAGGGGCAGTTGACCTCAAGAACCAGGCGGACAGGCCATCGTCCCCATCGGCGGTATGATGAAGGTGGTCAAGAAGATGAAAAATTCGTCGCTCGGAAGTGAAGGGATGGGCGGCCGACGCAGTCGCTCTACAAAGGGGCGGCTCGTAACCTTCGTCGGTAGAGACGCCAGAGTAGTGTCTGTTGAAGTCCTCAGCACTGATGTCCGCGCAGGCGCCTGAAGCAGCCCTGCTTTTGGCAACAGTTCCGACCCACCGCCACAGGTCATGCTGGCCATTTCGTGGGTCCACGTCACGCAGGTGGCCCTCTCTAACTCTTTTGATGGCAAGACCCACTCGCCGTGCGCAGGCAGATGTCTCCTCCACTCTTCCGGCCCTCATGAGGCGGTTCTTTTTCTCAAGAGTAGCTTGACGGCTGGCGTCAGGAAGTGCGGGTCGGAGGATGTCATAGTGACAAATCGAAGGGGATAGATCGCTTCAAGCCTGTCTCGTGCGTCTTTGTAAAATAAATCCCAGGCGCCTTGCATTTCGGGGGCCTCAAGTATGGCAGAGAGGTCAGCTGAGGTAAGACCATGCAGTAAGGCTGCATGCTGCTGAGGGGACGCCTCCTGAATGCGACGTGCATGTGACCCTTGCTCCTGCAAGTCACCGGGCCCCGAGGGACGGCCACGATCGCTCGATGGTCGGTGGTAACAGCCAAGGTCAGGACCTTAACCGTAGCGAAGCACTGCTCTGAGACAAATAGCCTGTCGAGGACCGCATCGCCCCTGGTCGGTTGATGGACAAGAGGAACCAGCCCCGTGACCTCAACGACCCTGCCATCCTCAAGCTGGTTAAGGTCGCCACCCAGGATGAGCAGCGTGTCCGGTTCGGTTCGGCCCAACTCTTCAACCGTTCTCTCAAGCCTCCCCAGCAGGAGGTTGATGTCGTATATGGGTCGGGGCGGGTGATACAGTGCTCCGATGAACAAGACTCTCCCAGGAACCTCGACCCTGACCCACATCAGCTCCAGCAGGTGGTCACCGCCGCCCACCACCACCTCAGTAGCGGGATAGCTTTCGTTGACGAGGACAGCAACGCCGCCCGCCCGCCGAGCAACACCATCGCGTCGGAAGAATTTATAGCCATCAACCCGAATGATGGAACATTCGGGTTCATGGCTATTGTTTGATAAACAAAAGCAGTCGACTCGATAGCAGGTTTTTCTTACTAGCCATAAGGAGATTGATGAAGCTCTGAGCCCATGCACGGTATCATAACCGTGCGATATTTTAGAAAATTACACGGCCAAATAAATTAGTAGCTGAACACTTATAATCGTGGCATATTTATCTTGATGCCAGTCCAATTTTATATTGAATATTTCAATGGACATCAAGCAGTGTTTAATCTAATCATGGCTTTTTGTTAGTTGGATCCTTCTTGCTTGGTGTGTGTACTATTTGTAAACTATTTCTACTAGTTGTGTCCTGGTCAGCAATGCAAGACCGTCTTGAGCAATAAGGATAAGTAAGTAAGTAAGTAAGTAAGTAAGTAAGTATTTTCTTTATGATAAGCTGATCCACGCTGATCCACAAATATTAACAGTAGATTATACTCATTATAATATCACAGTATATGTATTATAATAGTATAAAATATCATAATATCATATGATAATGATAAGCTTATCAGCACTGAAATAATAGAGCAATTTTTTAAGATGATAGCTTAAAATGCTACCATTACAATGTCGAAGTTAAGAAAATTTCTAAATAAAGATGACAGCTTAAAATGCTGCAATTACAATGTGGAAATTCAAAAATTTCTAAATTATGATGACAGCTTAAAATGCTGCCATTACAATGTCGAAATTAAAAAAATTTCTAAACATTTGTTAAGATGACAGCTTAAAATACTACCGTTACAATGTCGAAACTCAAAAAATGTCTAAAACCCCTCCCCTGCTAGGCGCTGCGCGCCTCGGTGATCATCCTTCGTACGCTCGTTTGTCCCCCCTCCACAAACCTTGAGTTTACTAAATGTTCCAGGATCAAAACATGCTGAAATGTCTTATTTTGAAATTTGAAAGATATCACTGGAGAGAAGCCTGTTAGTTGTACAAAATGAGTATATCATAGGCCTACATATTATAATTTGACAGTATCATATCTTATAATAGTATATGGTATCATTATGTCATATAATAGTAAATAATATCGTTACTGTATACATGTTCAAGGAACAAAACATTTTGAAATTTGATATTTTTTAATTTGAAAGATAACACTGGAGAGAAGCCAGTTAGTTGTACAAATATTAGTACAAATGTTAACAGTAGATTATACTCATTATGATATCATAGTATACGTATTATAACAGTATATAATATCATAATATCATATAATAGTAAATAATATCGTTACTGTATACATGTTCAAGGAACAAAACATTTTGAAATTTGATATTTTTAAATTTGAAAGTTAACACTGGAGAGAAGCCAGTTAGTTGTACAAATATTACCGGTAGTACAAATATTAACAGTAGATTATGCTCATTATAATATCATAGTATACGTATTATAATAGTATATAATATCATAATATCATATAATAGTAAATAATATCGTTACTGTATACATGTTCAAGGAACAAAACATTTTGAAATTTGATATTTTTAAATTTGAAAGTTAACACTGGAGAGAAGCCAGTTAGTTGTACAAATATTACCGGTAGTACAAATATTAACAGTAGATTATGCTCATTATAATATCATAGTATACGTATTATAATAGTATATAATATCATAATATCATATAATAGTAAATAATATCATTATATATTATAACAGTTCATACAATATTATAATGTCAACAACTCAAAACCATTGGACATCAAGTATAAGCAGCATGAGAATTGTAGAAAAGACTGAGAGGTAGACTTTAATCCATGTGGAGTTGAATATTTTATCCATATTTGCAAACTGAAAATATTCAAAAATGCAATAGAAAGCTTAAACTCCATAAAGTGAGGATATCACCAAATTTATTAGTATACATTAGTAAGCAATTCACACGGTCACAAATTTCACAATAAACCAGAGCATTACTTTATTAGTAACCCACAAAGTGAATTGCAAAAGCAAATGCTAAAATATATGCACAATATAATCACACTTGCACAAATGGGTGGGGGCGTGGTTGGTCACCGACTCCCTGGGGTGTGCAATGAACACTTAACTTGGGTCCTTAGAAAGACTAGGGGTTGAACCCCTAACCTAGGCTGACCAGATATTGGAAACTAAAAACCGGGACACTTCAATCACAAAATCAATTTGTGTTTTGTCAATAATTATAATATAACTTGCACAAATATCTATTTTATGCTTATACATTACAATCATATACAATATACATAATAGGCCTATTGGTATAACTGAAAGGTTTTATTGCAAATCATGCTTTTAAATTTAAAATTTAATTATAAATTTGTCAAATCAGTCATTCATATTTGGCGCTTGAATGTATGCTTCTTGAAAGCTTTTTGTCTGCTAATATTCTGTCATAAAATTCAACACAATGTTTCTTCCATATTCACTTTCACTATCATAACAGCTTCAAGAGTTTCTTCTGATAATCGACACTTTTGATCTGACCAATAAGAGTTCATCAGTGAGAAAACTCGCTCAACTGGAGCATTAGTTCCAGGAATTGCTAACAAGAATTGTAGAATCATTTTCAAATTTGGAAGAATTATCTCTCTTTCTTGCAGATCATTGAAAATCTGCACCCAACTGCTATACATTGTTTTCATTCCATTGTTTAACTTTTTCTCGACTAACTGTTTTTTCAGAATATTATCACTACGACCACTGATATGTATTAATAGTGACTATTAATACATATCAGTGACTACGACAATATGACATTTAGAACCGGAAGAGGTATTACCGTATTATGCATGGTAATAAATAAATAAAAGTGAAGTTAAAAATGAATTTAATCGCAAGATGCCAGTAGTAAAATCAAGGAGACGTTGATTATAAGTCAGGTCAAGTCTTAAAAACCGGGACATTTTTAGGGTTTGGCCTACCTTTCCCGGCAGCCGGGACAGCTAGCAGAAAATCGGGACTGTCCCGGGAAAACCGGGACGTCTGGTCAGTCTACCCTAACCCCAAACAATTCTCACCCTGAGTATGTCTATGTGGTATTGTATTGTATCGTATCATTGCGTTGTATTGATGTCATTTAACTTCATAAGTTGATTCAGTTATGAAACAGTCAATAAGACAAGACCGATCTCTGGAGGCATAGAATTTTAGACAATTACGTAAACAACTTTCTCAAGACTACTTTCTTATGTTAACAGATTCACAGCGTAACATTTAAGGTTTAAGTAAAGTGCATTAGTAATGTTTCACGAAGTGAAGCAGATTACTTATGTACTACTTAAAAAAGCAAAGCAAGTGCAACAAACTACTATTTTAAATCTAGAAATTCCTTACCATTAGTTGTGCTTTTATAATACTTTCTCTGGTTCAGGAGGGTTTTAGCCGGCGATTAAAAATTTAATTAAAAGTCTTTTCTTTGTTTAAAAGTAAACGAATAGGACTATACTTTAAATTCACATGAAGAATGAACATTGCAGTCGTGTATAGTATATAGTATATTTGTTTATTCAATCAAACAGCAGTCAAAACGCAGCTGTTAACAATAAATTGAAATTTACACTGGAGTAACAAAAGACTAATTATAAAGATTATTGTTCTGTATCGGAAATAATACACTATTTCGTCTAGATTACCAACAGAGAGTTAATTGTAATCGAATGAGTTCTATTATGGCAAGTGGGAGATAGCTAGTGTAAGCAACATGTGAAGAATATAAGATTGGCTAGTGAAATTTACTAAGGGGCGTTAATAAATTTATGCCTCTGAACATCAGTCTTGGTAGGAAGCCAAAAGCCTGTCAAACTTTAGACCCATTTCCAACCTTAACAACATTTCTAAGATTCTCGAACGTCTCTTCCTCACACGGATCAAAAAGCACATTACTTCAGCTCCTAATTTCAGTCCTTACCAGTCAGCTTACCGTGAAAGCTACTCAACTGAAACTGCCCTTGCCTTTACCCTGGACAACATCTTCTCATCTATTGATAAAGGAAAGGCGTGCCTCACAGTTTGCCTCAACCTTAGTGCTGCTTTCGACACTGTGGACCACCAGCTTCTACTCTCTAGACTCAGTAAAAGCTTCGGTGTCTCTGCTTTAAATTGGTTAGCTTCCTACCTCTGCAATTGGTCTCAACAAGTGGGTATCGGTACTGCTCGATCGGATCCTTCTCTCTGTACTGCTGGTGTCCCTCAGGGTTCTGTACTCGGTCCCCTATTATTTACCATCTTCACATCACCAATCAGTCGCATAGCCAATCACTTTGGAGTCCAGTTACAGCAGTATGCTGATGACACTCAGCTTTTTATCGCTCTGTCGCCAACGGATCAGTCCGGTAAAGTAATACTAGAAGAGTGCCTCTCTTCAGTGCATGCTTGGTTCTGCTTCAGTGGTCTTGCTATAAACCCAGATAAATATGAGGCAATCATGTTTGGCTCACGCCAGCGACTCCGGTCTTTCCCTTCTCATTCTAGCGTTGACCTTGCTGGCACTGTCGTTCCAGTATCAAGGATTATCAAAACATTTGGGGTCACTTTGGACAGTAATCTCACATTTCAATCTCACATAACAAGCCTTTGCAAATCTTGTTTCTATCATATCAGGGCAATTCGTCACATAAGATCTGCTCTTACCAAAGACAAGTCACAGACCATAGCCTGTTCTCTTGTCTGCTCTCGCCTCGATTATGCCAACTCTGTGTTTGCAGGCATTTCAAATCTTCAAGTAAACAGGCTTCAACGCATCCAAAATTCTCTGGCTCGCGTGGTGTTGCGTGCATCTTCCCGTTCAAACTCATTAACTCTGCTCCATCAGCTGCATTGGCTTCCTGTAAAATTCAGAATTAGATTTAAACTGGCCTGCTTGACATTTTAAACCCTCACAATGTGCACTCCTACCTACCTTCAACCACTACTCTCTCCTTACATTCCGCCACGCAGTCTACGGTCTTCGGTTATGGGTCTTTTGGTTGAGCCTAGATGCAGCACTGCCATGGGCTCTCGTGCACGTGCACTTCGTGTTGCGGCCCCAAGGAATGGAACCGACTACCAATGCTTATCCATTGCTCGACCTCTTATTCTTCCTTCAAGAAACGCCTCAAAACTCATTACTTCTCACTGGCTTTCAAACATATGGATATCTAATTGCTCTTCACCTGGCGGGTGACTAACCGCGCCTCAGATTCGCATTTCTGTGTGACTTTGCGCGCGTTAAAAATGTTTGTAATAATAATAATAATAATAATAATAATAATAATAAGTTCTTATCATCTTTTTGAGGTAGAGCAAATGAGTGTGGATGATGACGGAGATTGTATCCTACATCTGGCCGTTGAGGACGCATCCATCGTAGGACATGTTTTGGGTCTAGGTTGACCGCCTTGAAAAGCTGTTCGTCGGCCAGAGCTGCAAGGTAGTCCACTGTTGGTGTATCCGGTGGGAGGAATCCCTCCCATATCACTCGACGGACAAACCGTTGTATGCGTTCGCGCTCTCCTTTGCTCAGATACCCCCACCATGCGGGGGATGCGTACATAAGTCTAGCCATAGTGGTGGCCCTAGTGACATCGTTTAGGGCTTGTACTGGCATTCCATGCCCTCGGAGAGTTTTTAGGGCATACAATGAAGAGGAGCATGATCCAAGGATCGCTTCGATGTGTGCTGTCACCGTGAGCTTTTCGCCGATGTGTACTCCAAGGATTTTAATGGAAGTTGTCCTTTTTAACCACTGAGGCTGAGGGTTGCTGAGCGAGGGAAGGCATGTTATGTCGAACAACGACCATCTCACGAGTCTTTGATGGATTTATATGCAGGTTTTTGCTTGCAGCCCACGCCGTGATGTGTTTGATCTCATCTGTGACAGTGCCGATGTTTCGAGAGCTGACCAACAAGTAAGAATCGTCTGCATATTTTAAAAGCCGGTTCAAGCGATGGACTGAGTGGAGGTCAGCAGTGCCAACGATGAACTCAAGAGGGCCTACCACTGAGCCTTGTACGACGCTAGCATTGATGGCAGTCATCATAGATAATTTCCCTTCAAAGCTCGTAACATGCTTTCTGTCTTTAAAGTTGTTTAGTAGCCAGTTGAATATGGAGTCAGGCAAATCTAGCTTAGACAGAGTTTCTGAGATGGCTGAGTGACGTATGGAGTCGAAAGCCTTGGTGTAATCCATTGAAATGACGATGACATATTCGTTACTTGTGAGCAAATCAGTGATGCTTTGAAGAATAGCGACAAGGGCAGCAGTAGTCGACCCGGTCGGACGGAAGGCATATTGATCTTTAACCGACAGCGGAGGCGGTATCACTTCTAGACTTGGGTACAATACAGACTTGACCATGATCCTTTCCACAATCCTGGACAGGACTGGGAGCACTGTGTGTAGACAATGTAGTGCATACAGGCCACAAGGCTTGTAGAGAGACTTTGAGAGATACATACAGAAAACGAGAGAGAGAGAGAGAGAAAGAGAGAGAGAGAGAGAGAGAGAGAGAGAGAGAGAGAGAGAGAGAGAGAGAGAGAGAGAGAGAGAGAGAGAGAGAGAGAGAGAGAGAGAGAGAGAGAGGGGGAACGAGGGAATGAAAGACAGACGAACAAGGCAGAGTATATTACCGCATATCTTGGCACTGGAATCTAGAGAATCTGGCTCATGCACAACTAGGTCGACCAGGGTCAAATACTCCCGATATATCAGCGTGACCTAGTATAGACCAGACGCCACAGTTACATGTATACGTCTGCAGTGGCCCTGCGTATAATGTATCATGATAGTTCAGACTGCAAAGCAGCTGAGACCTAGGCGGGAAAAACATGAAATTTTTTTAAAACTTTGTCCACCCTCGTTACATGATTGTGACGCCACAGCATGGACACTGCATGGACGGCGTCCAGGCTGTGCTGGCTTAATAAGTGGCAGGACGGCGTCCAGCCTTGAAAATAAGTGCCTGGACGCCGTCCATGACCGTCCATTCACACTTTAAGCCCTGGGTACGTCACCAGAGACAAGGATACAATATTGAGGCTGGTTAGGCCACAGTTGGAATACTGTATACAGGTATGGAATTTATACCTGCAACAGGACATAGAAAAACCTGCAGAAAGTGCAAAGAAGAGCTACCAATATGATTTGGGGTGATTTGAGCTATCAAGAAAGGTTGAAAAGATGTGGACTAATAACATTGAGCAGAAGGAGGAGCAGAGGCAATTTAATTGAAGCTTATAAGATTTTAAGTGAGAAGGAAACGCTCATCAGTTTTGTTTTGGCTGAGCGCCTGTGAATAAGCTGGCTTCCCAGACTTCTTTTTTGAGTGTTGTCGACATTACTATTATGCGATTATTCAGTTACAATTCTATAATCCAATTCTGATATTGAATTACAATTCTAAGATTGAATTATAATAATAATAATAATAATCTGTTCTTTAATTAAGCGCCTGCAAACGCACTGCGCTGTATAGTGAACATACATATAGTAGAAACGGCAGCCACGCAGGCGCCTTACATACATGTATAGAGTAGAAGCACATGATAACGGTTTTACAGGAGTTGAATATAACTGTATTTAAGCGGCAGCCACATGGCGCCATCATGGCCTACTATTCATTTAACCATTTAACCATGGCATTTTTCATTCTGAACCATAACAACTTTGCCATGGATATGTCAGTTGTTCTTGATGCATTTGTTGTAGTTTGTTTTCTTGTTTTCAGTATGGAGAGACGGCACTGCACCTGGCTGTTAATGGAGGCCACTTGGAAACTGTGCGCTACCTGCATGCCAAGGGATTTAGCCTTGTTGCAAAGGATAAGGTCTGACCAGAAATTTTCTTTCTATGTTTATATGAAGCTTTTATTCATGTACAGTTGTGACATATATGTACTTACATGTGTACATGTGCTTGCACGTGATCCAACACAGAATGCCTTTTTATGAGGAAGTTATTGTGGAAAACAGTTTTGAATTTCTGTTTACATACGATAATTTATCTAATGTAATGCATTGAAACTGGGTAATTTTGACACCTGCTTTTGGCAAGGAAGACACTTGTTAAAATTGCTTATAATTGTCAAAGTCTTTGTGCTAGTTGTTGAACTACTCAGCTTTCTGAACGAACAAGTTTAGGCACTAAATTTCAATTGTAGCTTGTATGATAAATATGCGTACAAGGAAGGTATTGTTGTGTAAAATGCTACAAAGTACTTTTAAACTTATATAGCAATAGCAGAGTTTATAATATGAAAATTCCACTACAAAAGTATTTTACAATAGCAGTTTCAAGTGTAGCATTTGTCACAAAGTTTGATAGACAGATGACTATTGCCACTTCACTTCATTCATTGCAATCAAGAACCTAAACCCTGGTTTTAATTATGCTGACACCCATTGTCAAGTCCACTCTTCTTTTCACTGTTATTTTCACTTCTTCTTCCTTCTCTCCTACTTACTCTGTACTTTTCTTTACTCTACCTCTACTTATAGGTAATTGAACTATGGACCAGTGCATAAGAACAGTCTTCCACTACAAGGAAACCCTCTTTCATCACAGACTATTCAGACAATAATTTTAATCCATCTTATTCTATCATGCCAGGGTCTAATGCTCAAGGTATCGCACACCAAAACCAACCTGTTATCCGGTGCAGAAGATCATTCCATAAAAGAGTCCCCACACAGCAGTCTATGGTGGATAAGAAATTTTAATAAGATGAGCCTTAAGTAGTGAACGAAATGACATCAGCAACAGAGCAGAATGGACACAAATATGGAAAGAATGTTACAAATTCTAGGTCTAGCAACTGAAAAAGCTCATTCACCAAGCACAGTTCTAGTTTAGTTATGACCAAAGAAAGACAATTAGATGACCTGTTTAATAATTATACATTGGCGCACACCTCTTTTGTGATCATGTTTATTTGAAGCTCGGGAAGGGGAAGTTAGTCTCTCTTTAAATACTATTCTAATATTGTGGTCTCCAATATCAAATATGGAGACCACAATGAACCACCTTGTGCTTGGAAACCTCCATCACCTGTCCAGTGTCCTATTTGTGTCGGCATCCTTAATGTCTGCCGTCTGGGAACAAATCTTAATCGCTTCCGTGGAATTCCATGTTTTCTTCACTGTTGAGACCTGGCATGAAGCATCAACTCTGCATCAGTCATCCTGTCAACTCTTTATTGGCTGTCTCGTAGGGCCATGCTATCCGATTTTAAATGGCCGGCTAAATTTTGCAATTTGTGTAAAAAATGAAGTAAGAGACAATGTCAATGGCCTACTTGCATAGCTATTCATACATAACTTGGCTTATCATTTGACAGTGTGAACACAAAATCCAGTTCCCACGACACATTGAACTTGTTTAAAGTTATAAAATATTGATCATGCTTGGAAGCCCTTATGTCTGTTAAGCTGGATTTTCTGCAATAACCAACATCAAGTATCGCTTGCGGACCCCTTCAGTATTTAAAAAGTAAAATTTATCGTTTAAAATTGAATCAACATAAAAGGCAGACGCTGAGAACTATTATAATATAAGAAGTAACACTGAAGAAATTGTTATTAACTTCCTGCAATAATTATGGGACACAGTCATTTTTTAAGAAATCAATAACATCAGTTTTGCCAAAAACCAGTAATGTCAGCGGAAGGGATGAGCTTGCTTTGCTTTGCATAAACTGTCCATTCTTGGTGCTATTTTGGATTAGCACTGTTTTCTTACGTTTAAAAAAGTTATCCATACCCTATTTCAAACAACAAAATTATATAGGTAGGATATTACAACGAAGGTGAACGAAAAAGGAATATGCTATGCAAAAACTCTGTATTATATTTCGTTTAAAAGCTCAAATCAGGTGAATTCCACAAATTTCACATATGTAATTAATGATAATGCTACTACTGCTGCTGCTGCTGCTGCTGCTGCTGCTGCTGCTGCTGCTGCTGCTGCTGCTGCTGCTGCTGCTGCTGCTGCTGCTGCTGCTGCTGCTGCTGCTGCTGCTGCTGCTGATGATGATGATGATGATGATGATGATGATGATGATGATGATGATGATAATGATAATGATAATGATAATAATCTTCGTTTATTAATTCAAAGTATTTCAAACTGACAAGTACGCAGTAAGATTACATGATATAGTAGTAACAGACGATAACAAGTTTAACAGAAGTCGAATTTAACTCTACGGCAGCCATGAAAGGCACCCATCTGTATTACTGCTCATTTTACAATCGCCACTTAGGGATTAAGGCTGAGTTAGCCTTCTGGGGCTATGGGTATCGAACCCACGTCTTTCTGATCTTTGTGCCAGCGTGTTACAATTCAACCATTTCCCCGCCCTGGTTGAATGGTTGATAGTTGATGATCACGCTGGCATATTTTAGGTATTCTTCAAAATAATGCATGTGATTAAAGGAAGATTGATGTTTCTAATTGTAATAACCCAAAAGTCTTTCGTTGCGCTTAGAAAAATAAAAATCAGCATAATATACTAATTTAGTAAAACAATGGGCCCTTTAGTGCTCTTGATGAATTTGTATGATGTCAGTTTAGTATATTCGCTTTGTCAAAGAAATGAAGACATTTCATTAGCAGGCCAAATTGTTGTTCAGTCATGATCTTCTGAAGATAAGGAAAATAAAGATTTTGTGGACCAGTATAGTTCATTTTCAGGTTTCTGCATGATGCCTTAGTAGATGAAAATGGCAGCTCATCACGACTAACATCAATCCAACTATTCAATCTGAATCTTTTTTCAGAGTGGTGGATTGCATTAGTTGGTGTGCACATCTGTTCGTTTAAATCTTGTCAATTATGTCTATCTATCTATCTATCTATCTAAAACATTTATATAGCGCCCCTTCAAGGAATCTATTCAGAGGCTCTCCCGACCCAGGCCTGGTCAAAAAGAAATGTCTTAAGGAGACTGTAAAAGGAACCAGAGAAATCCCTAGAAAGGGAACGAATCTCAAGAGGTAGATCGGTCCAAACGGCAGGACCAACCACCGAGAATGCCCTATGCTGTGCTATGGCGGTACGAGCGTAAGAAACAGCGAAGTCTCCCCGGGATGCTGAGCGCAGGGATCTGCGCCCCAGACAAGCAGAGGTAAGAGTAAAGAACTCACAAAGGTAAGCCGGTGCCCGGCCTAAGACACATTGCCAGGCCATTGAGGAGACCCTGTAAAGGATGCGCTGCTGCACTGGGAGCCAGTGTAGGTCATCTCTCATGTATTCGGAAACATGGTCAAATCTGGAGATACCCCCAACCAAGCGTCATTGGTAAGGAACAAATTGAAATATTCCACTGGATCTGTCATGTTGGCCACTGGAACATGCACGTCGCACGCCTTCCAGGTGTTCTTATAAATGCTAAGTGTTAAAATGTCCTGATTTCAGCTCTTCTCTTGACCATGCAATCGGCAAACTGCTGTTGTACTGTTTGTTTCTCTGGCTAGCATCGCTGTCTTCATTTTCATACACCACACCGTTGCTATAACTAGAACTTAGTTTGCTATTATCATCACTGTCTAAATCAGACAAACTATAATCACTTTCAACAACAAACAATGTATTTCTTGGTTAGATAAACCATGCTTGCGACCAGCAATTTTTAGTATGAACTATGTTTATATAATTAGGCCCTATATTTAGGTCGCTGCTCAGCATATGACCTAATTTACAATATAGAAAGCCGTTATTGCAATCGTAAACTATTACTATTATTATTAAGGAGCTTTTATATAGCGCCCCTTCAAGGTTATCTACTCAGGAGTCCAACCACGGCTAAAGAGAGTAGTTTTCAAGTTTGCAAGAAACAAGGTAGAGTGAGTCATAGGGACCAGGCGAAGTGCAACAGGAAGGCCATTCCAGGTTACGGGACCAGCGACCGAAAAAGAACGGCGCTGCATAATGGCTGTCCGCGTGCGGACAGCCATTATGCAGCCCCAATCTGCAGCGATTTGCTCTTTGCTCGGCCTGGTCAGCCGAGCAAAGAGCAGATCGCCGCAAGACCCCCGAGGTAGAGCGACACAACTCCCGCAGGTATGGGGGGGCAAGTCTATGTTTTACTATGTTTTGCTATTGCCATTAGGACAAGTTTATTTGGGATACACAGTGAGTGAATTGTTGAGTTTAACTCTGGGTTCACGCTGTATGAGTTCCCACTGGACAAGTTAACTCGGAGTTCACGGTAAAGGGGTTAAAAGAGTTAAAGGAGTTGGATTAGTTGAAATTATAGACTTAAGTAAAATACAAAAGTAGCGTAGTCTTCTTCTGGTTCTAATGTCCGACGTCGCCATTTCTCTCGAGTTTGAGCCTCTTCTTTGAGTCTTTTGTATCCATCCTTTATTATCCAATCCAGCATCATCTGTCTTGGTCTTCCCCTTGTCCTCCTCCCCTCCATTCTTCCCTCGATGACATTTCATTTCCCTCTATGACATTTCAAAAAGTCTGACGATAGTAAAAAAGAAATTGGACTTTCGAAAATCATCGAAATGACAATTTGCATTGATCAGAGTGCGTAATACTTTCAGTAATGGTCAGACAATTAGTTTTACATGTTTGAAAAAGAATAGTTGCTGAGGCGAATTAAGTTTGTTCGACTGTGATCAGCAAGCAATTGAGTAGCAGCAAAGTTCAAAGAAAAAGAAAATCAGAAGAGGGGGTTAGCATAGGTCATAAAATAATAGTGGTTAAATTAAAAAATGCTGGTTAGGTAGGAATAAATCTAGTAGAACTGACAGTTTACATCTTAGCACTTCATTACAGGATTGTATGATTGTGCTATAACATTACCTTTATTCTAGGGACCTGCGAATCACAAATTTTCCGTCGAATCGAATCTCGAATCGAATCGGGGTTAAGATTCGAATTCGAATCGAATCTCGAATCGAATCAGCGGGTACCAAAACCATGTTTTGATATTCAAATAGTTTGTATGTGATAGCACAGGCGTACCACAGTATCAATATCTCAATAACATTTCTGCAGTTTAAAATCAATTAAACTGAACATTAGGCTAATTAACTAAATAACTCACAAATAATTTATGAGTTAAGTAAGTAAGTATATTCTTTATTGTACCAATTGCATAACCACACGTTGGTGTACATTCATCTAAGCCAGGCATGGGCAAGTTCTTTTAATAGAGGGCTGCCCTAAGATTTTAAGGGCAGTTCTAGGGTCATATGCCAATCGCAGGCTAATTTTTCCAGATTAATTTGCCCCAGAAAATGAGAAAATATTAATTTCGGTTACACTTCAAGTTTAAAATAAATGAAAATAATTTTTATGATGAAAACATGATTATCCTAATGCCTACAGTTCTCCACTACAATAAAAAATAAATAAAATATGTTTCAAGTTTCTTCAGTTTTAAAGATGCATAAAACTGTTAGTCTGTACAATGCATCCATTTGCTAGATGTGCAATATTTAATATAATAATAATGATTAAGGTGAGATCTGACACTTCTTCCCACCACACAAATCCGGAATGTTTGCTTTAATGTTCGAAGTGTCAGTTCGAAGTTCATTGGAGAGATTGTCATCTGTTAGTCTGCATCCGTCTTTGTATTTTGTTAATTTCATCTCTGAAAAGAACTGTTCACGGATTCGCGAATATATGTGCTTGGAAACAGTGCAACCATTTTCAGGGCATGAAATCTATGTGAAGGGTAAGAATCCTGAGAAATGTACAGTTTATAGAACTAAATCAGAGGTACTTCACGAAATTCCCATTTCAATCCACTGTTGCTGAGGGTTTGCTGTCGTCGTGTGCCGCGTTTCACGCAGAAATTCAACATCCAATCCACGCGCAGTAAACAAATACAACAATTAGTTTACAACAAAGGGCTAATAATTTTTCCGAAAAAGATTCGAAATTTTTCGAATCATGACATCATTTTCGAATCGAATCGAATACCGCCGCCCGATTCGTTTTCTAATCGAATATCGAAGCTTCGCAGGTCCCTACTTTATTCTTATATATTAAATAATTTAAACTAAACAAATGGGCTGATATTCTTTACCAAGCTATTATAACCTATTGCTGTGCTGATAATGGGAGTATTTGTTTCAAAGTAGCGGGCATAAGATCCAACTCCAGGTGATTGCTCTACCGACCTATATCAAAGGCAGCAGACAAGTCGGGAAGAATAATTTCTGTCGCCTTACCCTTATCCGTCGAGCACATGGGGGGGGGTGGGTCCATAGAGTAGTGGTAACATCACTGGCGTGAAGAGCAAACGGTAGCGGGATTGCTTCCCGCAACCCTCCCAAAAAGGTCCACTCAACCTATTTTCATTCGCGAGATGGCGCGTTGTTAAAATGAGATGTAGGACGTGATGGGCGCCTTGCATGGCTGCCGTATACAGTTAAATTCGACTCCTGTAATAACTTGTGATCATCCGTTCATACTGATTTGTAATCATACTGCGTTATTGTCAGTTTGAAAATATTAAACGAAAATATTATTATTATTATTATTATTATTATAAAAGCAAGAAGTGCTGATTCTGTTGAATGAATCTTAAGGTATCAGATTGAAATGGAAAGATAAGTGAGTTGCGAGATATATATGAGTTTGCATATGATTCATAGCTACCTGTTCAAGAATTTTATGTATGAAATTAAAAGTTGGGATAAGTCTGTAATTTTAAAGGTCACCAGAGCCTAGTGAAGGTTTCTTCAGCAGATGAACTATGTCAAGAGCAAAAGCCGGTGCAAAGGACCCATCACACAAGGAAAATTTATAATTGATGTGATGCTTGGAATGATCTGTTTAGATCTGTCAAATATACATGTTTTAACGGCTCATTATGTTCTGAAAAGGTGCTGTGTAAAACATATAAAACAAAATTGTGACAATTTTGGCCTTCCATGATGGTGTTTGCTTCATAACATATCTTTGTGATTTTTTACAGAATAATAATGAGTCTGTGCACTGTGCTGCTAGACAGGGACATCTGGAGATTCTCCAGTATATACAGAGTCAAGGAATTAGTATGGACAGACAGAATAAGGTGCAAAATATTTTTACCTTCTCATTCTAGAATACAATGCTTGTTGCTGGAATTGTGGAACCGTGGACTTTCTTTTTGCACGTATGGCATAGCATCCTCTGTTTTGTGTCATATAAATAGTAGTTGCGTGCATAAAGTTCGAAGATCACCAGGTATAATGATTTCCATCTCATTTTGCTTGAATTTACTTTTAGTTTTAATAATTTATGCCTTGGATTAGGGTCATGAAGATCAAAGGTTAAAAGCATAACAATAAAAGATGTCATACCGTACAATACAATACAATACAACTTATATTTATAACGCGCCTTAATAAAACAGTCTTACTCAAAGGACGCGTTACAATGTATGTATATTCGTTTATTCAGTAAACTGGTTGTCATACCGCAACCAGGAAGTGGTTAATTATAGTACTTAGAGAATGAATGAGTTTTGAGTTTAGTTTTAAAAGTATTTATTGAAGTGGATCTTCGAACTGATTCTGGCAGCACTAAAGTCAAGGAGAAGGAGAACCGTTATAAGACCCGAGTCAGGTGCCGATACAATATCACTGTATACCTTTAAGACAGCTGTTTCTGTGGAGTGGTATCGCCTGAAGCCAGATTGTGTAGGAGGGAGTATTTTTTCATTTGAGGGAGTGTGTTATCAACATAGTTGGAGAGTTGCCTGTGTACTAATCCGAGAAGTTTGGCGGCAGTGAATCCTTGGTTGATTCTCTTATTCCAGCTGTTTTTTCAACAAAGAAATCTAAGAACTCATCTAGTGTGATGCATGAGGATGAAGAGTCATTTGGCGTAGAAAGTAGAGAGTGTATACTTTTCCAGAGTGTCCTGCCATCACCCATAGTTGTTTGGCCTATTATCTTATCTTATCTTATATGATTATTTATAAAGCGCCTCTCACAGTATAGACTATTCAGAGGTGCTCCCAGCATGTCAGCCCCGAGGGAAAAGAAAGGTCTTTAGGCAGCGGAGAGAAGAGGGCGAGATCCCAAGCAATATCTTGCTACGGAGAGAGGGGGGCAGGTCATTCCATAAGGAAGGGCCAAGGATGGCAAAAGCATGATGGGTGGAGCATGATGGTGGATGTTGAAGCCGATGAGGGAGTGGTCGGAGATGGAAGGAGGAGAGATGACGATGTTGCTGACTACTGAACTGGAACTGTGGGTATGGGTAGGGCCAACCACTAGCTGATCAAAACCATGAGTGGAAATTAGACGGTTGAATCATTTAGCATCTTGGTCGTTTAATTGATCCATATGAATATTAATATCCCCAAGGATAATAATTTGGCATGTAAAGTTGGAGGTAAAGAGAAGTAGGTCAGTGAATTCATCAAAAAAGACCGAGATGATATTTTCAGATCCCGGACGGTAGATGACGATGATCAGAATATGCACATCACGCAAAGTAAAATATGATGCAAGATTTTCAAAAGTTTTTAAAATTCCCAGCATCTTTCATTGAAACTTGGAAGTGATATTGTAAATGATGCAGATACCACGACCTAGAGGCCCAGAATAATTTGGGACATTGGCTGAGAGTGGTCTGGCTTTTTGCATGAACCTATATAGGAGGTGTAGAAGCAACGAGTCCTGGAGAGTAGGAAGATTCATGAAAGTCTCCACAATTGTAAAAATGTCTAGATTTTCAGACAGGATGTGTTCCTGGATAGTAACTGATTTATTAGTTACTGACTGAGCATTTCAAGAACCGTCATGTCTGGATCCACCTTACCCATGAAAAAGATGGTTGAGATGACAGAGGCAAGTGGTCAGTGAGTAATAGTATCCCGTATTGCAGTGGTTTTCAACCGGTGTTCCTCGAAGGGTTCCGTGGGCGTCGGCCAGAGGTTCCGCGGCAGTTCAAAATATCATTTTAAAACATCAACTGAATAATTCACAAAAGGATTGTTCAAAATATAATTTTAAAACATCAACCGAATAATTCACAAAAGGATTGGCAATGAGCAGAATTCTTCATAGCTTGAGCAGAATTCTTCACAGTCATTCTTGCTTGACACAATTCTATGTTAAAATAATTAACATTATTCATGAATGGTGCATTTTATATGTTGTCATATTACATACATACCCATAAATTGGGTGTTCCTATTAGCGGGATTTCCATCCCTTCTGGGCCTTTCCTTTGTCAACGTTTTCTTGTAACATACCAATGTTGAACTGACGTATGTTATATCGTTGCAATAAAAAAATTGATTGATTGATATATGGGTCATTATCCGAAAAGTGCAGAATCGATGTCCCATGCTGGTTTTTTAAAGTTTTTTAGATAATTTCTTCAAATTTTTTTGCCTATCCTTCAAAGAATGAGCAGATTAACATTTCCCATCATTGTTTTAGCTGCTAGATGTTGGAAATTTTGAAAAAAATTACTAAATGTATACAAAATATCATTACCATCCAATGTCCGAGACGGTGTACAATGCATTAAATTAAGCTTTTACGCAAATTTATTCCATTACAACCTGTAACAAAGGTATATTATTTTGATTAATTGGTAGCTAGCATATGCAATAATTAAACATTTAGACTCATTTTCATAATATTTATTTCTTTTTGGACCTATTTAAACTTGTCCATAGAAATAAGCATCATAGCCATCCCAATTTTTGGGAAGCCTATAACTTTTACAGAACACTTACTAAAAGAAAAGCATCAAGAACGAGATATTGTCAACTATTAATGGAATCACACAGATTTGTGTTGAAATTCCTAATATTTTATTTTTAATTTAAGTTTGTGTGTTCCAAATTACAAGAAAAGTAAATTTCTGCTTCATTACCATCTAGTGTTGTATTTCCTGGTTTAGGTAGATTACAACATTGACAACTTGTTTTATTTGTCGCTTTTGTTGAACTGATTGAAATTACTTATCTGATGGAGTAATTCACGTGAAAATGTTTGACGGCTGTTTTAAATTTCATCATTTTGTCATTACCATTCGCGGTTGTTTTTCATCATTACCATCCGAATTCATCAGATTTTTGCTATTTTCTCATGACAGTCGCTTCTTGTCTCGGATGGTAATGACGCATTGCTCAGAGTGAATTACATGTATTGTTTGTGAATTATTTGATATAAAAATAAATTGCAAGTAATTAGAATTTACTATCAACTCTTAAAATGTTGTTCAACTTGTATCTAATGCATATAGCATACAGTTATAGCTGATGCTGCACAGATTTTTTTCTGCAGCTGAAAATTATATTTCTTTTTTTAAATAATTTAGAAAAATGTCTTAATTTCTTGACACCAGACTAATATATTGTGTGAAGGAAAGGCCTATTGTATTCCTACTTAATGCTGGCATCATCTACTTTTAAGAAATTGTCATTTTATAAGCACCAGAGGAATATTTCAGGTTCCCGCGATTAAATATGATTACACAAACAGGGCGGATTTCAATGAAAAAAGAGGAGTTTTGACTTTATAATTTCTGAAAAAAAATTAACTTGTGATTAAAAATATAGTGGATTTCTTTCAAATTAGTTAAATTTAACTATGTACATGACTAAAAAAAACACTTGCAACCAATTTTGGGAAAAAAAATTTTTCTGTTTTTCGGAGACGAAATTTGTAACATTTCGGATAATGACCCACATACACGAATCTACTCCTAACTTATAATTTGGAAGAAGCATATGCGTCAAATGGGAATTCTCTAAATAGTTTCGAAATGTCATTCAGACAAAGTAGGCTACCAGAACATTTTACCGTTTATTTCGAACCATTTGAACGCTCTATCCAACAGTCTCAATAACTATTTTCCATCAGTACCTGTTAAGCAGTAGGCCTACGACTGGGTTATAGAAACCCATTTGTAGGAATTGATTCTTCTTTGGATCAGTTCTCTTTGAAAGAGAAGAACTCGCTGAAATCGCGACTGATGGAATGCTCAATATGCAGAGCTAGACTTGGACTCGTTTCAGATACTGGTCGAAAAGGAATATCCATCTATTGCACAGAAAGATTTGCGAATCCTGATGCACTTTTCGACTAGTTACCTATGTGAGTTTAGATTTTCAGACATGACTACTACAAAAAATAAAAGTGAGAACGACTAAAGTGAGGACGAATTGCTACGGGTGCGTCTCTACGATTCTTCCGAGAATTAAGCTGTTATGCCGAAGCCATCAGACACAAATTTTACACTAAACTTGATGAAAGTTACTTGCAACACAGCGTGTCTATAACTGTTGCAAAATATTTTAATATTCTATGCATCTGTCAAAAATAGCTGCTTACAAAATTCAACAAAAATGCTGTTGTTCAGTAGCATTGTTTTTGTGCACTACACGTGAGTGCTAAAGGACGGTATATCCATACAACTTCTTCCGAATTAGAAAATGTCGCCAGATGGGCAGCCACTTGTAACCTTAAACTAAACTGTAGTAAATCGAAAGAAATGATTATTATGCGTCCCACTTCTCGGTCTGTTTCCCTCCCTCCCCTCCTAGGCATCACTAGGGTCCAGGTGGCCACTTTCTTGGGAGTTATCTTAACCGATCATTTAAGTTTCAATCGCCACATAGATAGTATATGTATTAAAGCTAACCAGTCTCTTTATGCTATACGCTGCCTCACTGCGCATGGTCTTTCTGGGCAGCGACTACATGACGTTGTCCACGCAACCACGCTTGCCCGCCTTCTCTTTGCCTCCCTGGTCTGGTGGGGCTTCGCAAATGCTGGCCAGCGCACTCGCCTTTGTGCCTTTGTTAAGAAACTGATACGGCTCAATTACCTGCCAGCTGGCGCCGCTCCCTTTGACGCCCTCTGTGACTGAGCTGACTCCACTCTCTTTTTGGCTGTCCTTAACAATCCTAGTCATATTCTCCATAGCCTCCTCCCCCCTGTCAAGACCAGCACCTATTCGCTCCACCCCCGTCCGCATAGCCGTTAGGTCCCTAGGGCTGATACACTGTCTAGAAAACATTTATCATTAGAATGCTCTACTTAGGAATTTGAACATTAATTGGATTTAAATTAATTTTTTCTTTTCCTATTTATTTAGGATGCTTATGTGTGTGCTTGATATGTTCAGTTTCTTACACTTGTATTAACCCCAGGGCTGTAGTCGAGGGTATACGCGGGTATACAGCGTATACTCACCTCTAGAGACCGTATACTCACTTCACAAAATATTTATATTTATACTGTATTGTATACTCACAAAATACTGTAGCGTATACTCACCTCTAATATGTTTCGGAAAACTAACCGCTAGCGTATACCCACCTCTAATTTTACCACTACAGCCCTGATTAACCCGTTTGTTAGCCGCAGTGCGTTTGCAGGCGGAGCATTGAAGTCCATACTTACTTACTTACTTACTTATATAGGCCTACTTGTAATGTGGTGTTATAGCCTGCGCCAGCAGCATAGGCGCAAACAACTGATATTAAAAGTTCACAATTCAATTCAATTCAATTCAATTCAACTTTATTGATCTGAATTCAATACAAAAGTACAGTAGGCACCAATCGGAATGTAAAAACATTCGGGATACAATAGGGAAAGCCCAAAAGGGACATAGGTCCCGCTTAATTAGGGCTGCCTATTTGTTATATAGTAATAAGATGGCACCAAAGAAGAAAAAGAAAAATGATGGGGACAAAACCAGGCCCTGAAAATACTGTCCTTGAGGTATAGTATGAATGAAAAGTAAAGGACTAGTTGAAAATACAAGAAAATGCAAACAAACAAAACAAAAACAAAACAAAAACGAAAAGAAAATGCATCAGATGATCAGCATGGCTCAGCCGAGCACCTATTACTGTAAACAGGATTACAGAAAAGAACTTGGTAAAATAAACACACACAAAATAAGCACATCCCAATCAAGAGAATTAAATGTATGCTTACTTAACTAGTCAAGTCCATGTCAACAAACATGAACTTACAAAAATTAGTTATATCAATGTGCGCACAATTAATTGCCAACTGTGCCAAGCGCAATCATTTTAAACATAGAAACTGTCTTAGTATTTTTTAAATAGTGATAAACATGGCAAAAATCTAAGTATTATCCCAACATTAAAAATTACAATTACATTTATTTCTAGCAATATAGGATGGGTGAAGTACCCTGGGTTCCGTGAGCCAATGAGCGCTTTGTGTAGGGTTCCGTCATTACAAAAAGGTTGAAAACCACTGCCGTATTGAGAGTAGGGTGGTCCACAAAAATAAAGTTCAAGCTAGAAACCAGGCCACCCTCTCAGTTTTTTAGACCTGTCAATAGTATTATTGAGACAAAATTTCAGCTTCTTATTCCAACTGGAAGATGGTGCTCAATGACAAATAAATATTACCATATAGTAGTATTATTTTGCTGTAAATCTCGATGCCATATAACTTGGTCAACATTTATCATGGAGATGAGCTTGAAATAGTTTCTGTTGTGTTATCAGACTTACTTACTTACTGGTACTTGAAACAAAAAAGTGTACAGTTCATGTTGAAGGTCATAGTGCCTACTTCCTGTGTTTTGGGCTGACATGTTTTCAGAAGTGAATTTTTACATTACAATTGCTGCAGCGCTTGGCTGTGATCCTTCTGCCCTGCCACTTTCGCGTAACAGAGTGCGTAAGAAAACCAGGATACAGCATGCTGAAGCTGTAAGATCTGAATTTGTACCAGATTAGCCACTGGTACTACACTGGGTTGGGTAAACCCTGACTAAGATCACTGGTACTACACTGGGTTGGGTAAACCCTGACTAAGATCCAAGGAGCAGGAAATGTGGACCGCCTGCCAGTGCTGGTTTCAGGTGATGGTGTGTGAATAAGCTCCTCTTTGTGCCCAGATTAGCCTTTGGGACAGGATGCAATGAATTCATGGTAGTTCATATTCTTCTGAAGCTGTGAAAACTCACAGTTGACAAAGTTCAAGCCTTGACCTTTGATACAATGTCTGTCAACACTGGGCATTTCAACGGAGTGTGTGTTCTGCTGGAAGACAAATAGGCTGAGAGCTCCTGTGGTTGGCCTGCCGTCATCATGTAACGGAATTGATTTTAGCCAAAGTATTCACCTTGTGCTGCAGTCCATCTGTTCACCATAAATTCCAATCTTCAACAGATTAAAAGCTGCTGGGAAAGTGTGACAAGTGTCAACTTCCGAGGACTGGAAGTCGTATCCGGCACTGAAACCCCCATGGGCGGCTTGACCGGGTCCTTCGCTCTGCCGCTCGGCTCATTGCCCATATCCCAAAGTATGCACCAGTTTCAGCTTATATGCGTGATGTCCTGCATTGGCTTCCTGCCTCGCAGCGCATCGCCTATAGGATTGCTTCTCTAGTTTGGCGGTCTCTCTGTGGTGAAGCTCCGTCTTACCTATCTGATCTCTGCTGTCCGCTCTCTAGCCTAATGTCCCGTCGAGTTCTACGTTCTGCAACTGGGGGTGAGCTATTGGTTCCTCGGTCCCGCTCCTCAGTTAAACAGCGTCGTGCCTTCTCAGTGGCTGGCCCCTCTATGTGGAATGGGCTCCCACCTTCTTTACGCTTATTTCCACGAGGAAGTTCACCTGTTTTCTACCGCCTCCTTAAGACTTCTCTGTTTAACCGTGGCTGGACTGGGAGCACCTCTGAGTAGGTTTCTTGAAGAGGCGCTATATAAATTATCAAAATGAATGAATGAATGAATGAATGAAACAGCTTTAGTTTTCTCAAGGAGTTTGCTGAAAGAAAGTCAGATTCAGAGATCAGAGACAACTACCAAGAGCTCATTGAGCTGACAGTGGTTGTCCTTGGAAGTCAGTCTTCAATTATTCACTGGAGAGCCCTGGGCCAATTCACCATGCACATTGGATGGCCAAGTTACTGTATGCAATCAAAATCTACCTTTTTCGCGATCAGATTCATTGATTTTTGAAGTTTGGTGCTCTGTTTTACGCAAAGGCATGGACAAAGGCCCCACTTGCTGCTGAAGCTCCAGAACAAGATCTGTCACTTTGGATTGGTCTAGGACAATATGAGTCTATTGACTGTGAGGTTAGCGTTGCTGCCAGGAAGGTCCTAGAAAACCACTTGTGGTACCTTTCAGACGAGGCTGTAGGTCTGGCACTGTTCTCAGACCAACTTCCTGTAACAGATAAAGTGAAGATTGTCGACAGAATGACTGCAAGACCAACTTCCTGTAAGAGATAATTTGAAGATTGTCGACAGAATGGCTGCAAGACCAACTTCCTGTAAGAGATAAAGTGAAGATTGTCGACAGAATGGCTGCAAAGCCTGGTGAAAGGAGGTGAGAAGTGATACTAAGGTACTGAAGGAGGGTTTTTTGGGTGATTTTACAACCCAGTGAGCATCGACACTACTGTCACACCTGAAGATCAGTGATTTTTTGTTACACTTCAACCACAGAAATGGATCGAGGATGAGGATTATAAGCAAGGTAGATAGATAATTTAGCAGTTGAGAGTGGTGAACGACACGGCTGAGAGGGTGTGAAGTTGTTCGAGGAATTCTACTGACTCGTCACCAATAATGAAGAAGAAAAGCAGTTTCTTCTCCAAGTGGTCGAGGCAAATATGGAAGCTGTTCTCACTCGCACAACAAAGAAGTCTGCTGTTGACGCAGTGCTTGCGAAGCCTTGCAGTTTCTACAGTCAAATACTGTAATCAGTGTTGAAATTATAAAACAAGAACAATCGACATTCGATATTCATGGACTGGACGATGTTTTTGACATTTTTGGACATTTCCAATTCATTAAACCGTCTGAAATTTTACAGTTCCATCTGTCTAACTGTTCTTGTATTACATATGTTGTCAAATTACAGTAATATTTGATCTATCTTGAAATAAACTGCATTTGTATGCTCAACACACTCATTTCTGCAATTAATGTCTTTTTATCGGTATATGACTAAGTAACACAGTCCGTGAGCATCGTCTTCAGTTGGAATAGGAAGCTGAAATTTTGTCTTAATAATACTATTGATAGGTCTAAAAACTGAGAGGGTGGCCTGGTTTCTAGCTTGAACTTTATTTTTTACCATGTATCTGTGGACCACCCTAATTGAGAGGCATTCGTTTACTTTCCTTAGGGCTTCATGTGGCAACAGGAAAGTCCAAAAGTCCTGCACAATGAGCAGTGTTGCCAATATTTCTGCATGGTTGCAGAAGTATAATTGTGCAATGTGCACAAACAATTTGTCCAGTTTCTTTACACAGTGCAGGTTCTTGACTTATAGAGCACATATTTAGAACCTTGCAGAGATACTGCAACATGCCTATGAGCAATAATAAGGTTGGTAGCAATGTTTCATGTTTTAATGGAGATCTAATAAGGTATTAACGCTATTAATTAAGTAACAGTATTATATTTTGATAACATGGCTTTGGTAATGAGGAACTTCTGTTGATGCTGATGCTATCTGGCTCAGGCTGGCGAATCCTGCATTCATGTTGCCGTTTGTTATGGCTACATTGACGTCATCAGATTCATCTGCCAAGCTGGTGCCAACATCAATCTTCAGGATAAGGTTCGTTACACATAGGTTTATCATGAGTGGTAAGTGCTTAAGTTGCCAGAGGTAGTGAAATGGTTATGTTATTGTTCTGGACATCAAAGGCTGCTATGGCAGTGGAGACTACTGTTAATGACTGAATGTCTAAATCATAATAATTGTTTTACTCTGTAAATCCCAAATACTTGAACTGATTGTATTGTATTTGGATATTTATAAAGCGCTTCTAGCGGGAGGGCCATTCAGAAGCGCTCCCAGTGCGAGAGACCCCGTGAGAAAAAGCAAGTTTTAAGAAAGGTAAAAGAGGAAGAGACGTTGCCTGAGAGAATAGGAGAACGAACGAACGGAGGAAGCTCATTCCAAAGAGCAGGGCCAATGGAGGCAAAAGACCCAGATTGAGCCAGAGAAGTCCTGACATGGGGAACGAGGAGGTCAAAACGGTCAGATGAAAGAAGAGGACAAAGAGAAGCAGCAGAGTGAGGGCGATGTATTAAGTCACATAAATATTTTGGAGCGAAACCAAGTTGAGCCTTAGAGACAAGGATGAGGACCTTAAATTGGATGCGGGCAGAAAGCGGGAGCCAGTGGAGTTCTGGCATAAAGGTTTCTTCAGATGTGATGGTGGTGATTTTGTCGTAAAATGAATGGACCACCAGTGACTTTCTTGCAACTGACCTTTGCTAGATGGCATCTTATGAAAGTTTGGCTGCCTTACTAGTCTAAGTGATGTTCAAGTTCATTAAGAACATTGAGCACATTGTGGGGGGACACGCATGTTCGCCGGGCTGCGCGTAAATAACAATAATGCTGAAATAGCTTAAACAGGGCAGGGTGAGCACCGATGCAGTGTTTCCCATGTTGACGAGGTCCCATGCATGAGGGCGACTGCGGCATCTGCTGATCAGTTGAACTGTTGACGAGGCTCCCCTCATGTATGCCAACAAAGGGCAACAGCGACATCAGTCGGGCTGCCGACACTGTAGTTTACGCATTTGAGGGAAACTGGACCCAAACTATGGTAAAAGAGGAGCTAGAGCTCAGTACCTCATTTCAAAGGGTTTTAATCCAGTACCAGCAGAAGATTGGGTCAGTTCCTCCTCCAGGACCCAATGACAGAATGGCAATCCCTTATGGGAGGTGGCCGATTTATATTGCGCCTTACAGAGCCTGTACTTAATTAACATATTTCTTTGCTTTCTGAAATTTATTCAGCTGTTGATAGGTCCGAACTCGCTCTTCTGGTGCTATATGATGTCTCCTCAGCCTTTGACATGGTTGACCACACCATTCTTCTACAGTGCCTTGAGACCTCTTGTGGTCTCAAGGGCACCCTCTCCAGTGGTTCCGGTCATATTTGTCTGATCGCACTCAGATGATTATCTCTAGTGAATCTAGAACTCTGTGGGTCCCTATTAAACTGGGTGTTCCGCAGGGCTCGGTTCTGGGCCCTCCTCTTTATTTTGTACACGACCGGTATCCCCTCTCCTCCCCATCCATGGGGCTTCAAGCCATCTCTTTGCTGACGATGTCCAGGCTTATGTTCATGAGCCTCTTTCCTCTCAACTTCTTCTTGCTCAGCGCATCGAAGCTCTTTCTCGTGATCTCCATACCTGGATGTCTTGCAATCGCTTCTCCCTCAACTCGTCCAAAACCCAATTTATCTGGTTTGGCAATCCTCAGCAACTTCAAAAACTCGACTTTGCTCTGCTCTCTCAAAGGTTTCCGCTTTTCACTTTCTCGTCTAGCATTCGTGATCTAGGAGTGACCCTTGACAATTCTCTCACTTTTACTGAACACATTTCCAAAATCACTCGCACTTCCTATTTTCACCTAAGGTGCCTTAGAGCGACCCGTCGCTCTGTCTCATCTTCACTTTTCACTTCAATTGTCCATGCATTTGTCTGCTCTAGACTTGACTACTGCAATTCCCTCCTCATTGGTCTTCCCAAAGTCCGTCTTGCTCCTCTTCAGTCCGTTCTCAATGCTGCTGCTAGATTAATTGCCCGTCTTCCTCGATTCTCTCATATCACGACCCCAGAAGAACTCCACTGGCTCCCGCTTTCTGCCCGCATCCAATTCAAGGTCCTCATCCTTGTCTCTAAGGCTCAACTTGGTTTCGCTCCGAAATATTTATGTGACTTAATTCATCGCCCTCACTAGCTGCTTCTCTTCGTCCTCTTCGTTCCTCTAACTGTTTGGACCTCCTCGTTCCCCGTGTCAGGACTTCTCTGGCTCAATCTGGGTCTTTTGCTTCCATTGGCCCTGCTCTTTGGAATGAGCTTCCTCCATTCATTCATTCTTCTATTATAATATAATAATAATCTGTTCTTTAATTAAGCGCCTGCAAACGCACTGCGCTGTACAGTGAACATACATATAAGTAAGTAAGTAAGTAAGTAAGTAAGTAAGTAAGTAAGTATGTTCTTTATTGAACCACCTGCATACGCACTGTGGTTAACAAACATGTTATGCAGTCAGAGGCATGAAAAAAAAATAACATAAGTTGGAAAGGAAGCCAGCTAACTAGGTTAGGTATAGATAGAAGGCCTTACTATTGGATATGAATTTTACTGGTATAGCATCCTAGTTAAGAAATTCTTACACGTTAGCACGTCTGCCTTAGGAATCATCCTGCTATGCGAGCGGGGACGCAGGTCATAGGTACGGGTTTTGGGAGGGGGGAGCAAGGGATGGAGAACGTGACCAGGGTTGTGGAGCACCGCTAAAAAGAGAGCTCTGTCAGCTCTTGCACAAAGAATATCGAAGGATTCGAGGCTGGTCAGTAGATACCCATGCCGTATCAACCTCTTAACCAGCGCGCAAAGACGAGAGCGCTGCTCGACATTTGTGGAGCCCCACCAGGCAGGTGAGGCATAAAGCAGTCTAGCTAAGGTGGTTGCTCGGACCACATCATACAGGCGAAACGGCAGCCACGCAGGGCGCCTCGCATACATGTATACAGTAGAAGCACATGACAACAGTTTTACAGGAGTCGAATATAACTGTATTTAAGCGGCAGCCACATGGTGCCAACATGGCCCTATTCATTTAACCACCGCCACCTAGCGAGTGGAAGGCTGAAAAAACTTTACAGAGGTCTACGGGTTCGATCTTGGTACCTTCAGGTCTTCACGCCAGTGTGTTATCCATTACTCTACGGACACTCCATTTTCTCTTGGGTGACGTCTCTTCCTCTTTTACCTTTCTTAAAACTTGCTTTTTCTCTCGGGGTCCCCATTTTCTCTCTTCCTCTTTTACCTTTCTTGAACCTTGCTTTTTCTCTTGGGGTCTCTCGCACTGGCAGTGCTTCTGAATGGCCCACCCGCTAGAAGCGCTTTATAAATATCCGAATACAATACAATACAACATTGCATCCAGTTGTAAAACCCAATATTTAGTGCTACTATGCAGCTCTTGTATGGCGCATTAACCAGTATGGCATGTTATGTTCATAGCTTTAGGGGACATGATACCACACTGCGTTAAGCGGAACAGCGCATTATGCGGGAGCACATTAACAAGTCCACACTGTAGACTTCAGAAAAAGCTGAAACATCTACTTCGATGCAGTAGTAGTCTGAAGGACCGGAAAATGAAATCACCCATAAAGAGATTGAATTGGCAATAGAAGAGATGAAATAACAACAAGGCATCGGAACCATCTGGAATGACTGCGGAGATGCTTAAGGTACTAGTGATGGTATTGATTGGCTCTGTATCATTCGAAATGACTTCATGAAGGATGAGATGATACCAGATGATCTGAAGGCAAGTGAAAGTGACAATCTATAAGCAGATGGGGGATGCACTGGAGTGCGGTAGAGGGATAAAACTTCTTGAGATTGGGCTTTAAGGTATATGAAAGAGTGATTGAAAGACGTATCAGACAACATGATAATCAGTTTGGCTTCATGACTGGTAGAGGCACAATGGATGTAATCTTCATGCTGATGCAGGTGCAGGGAAAGGTACTGGAGGGGACAGCAAGAGATACTGGACCTTTGTGGATTTGGAAAAGGCTTTCGATAGAGTGCCAAGGGAAGTAGTATACTGAAGTCTGAGGAAAAACGGAGTGATGGAGAAAATCGTGTGACTGGTAAAGTCCATGTATTAGTCGGGTCAATATACCATCGGACCCCAAAAAAACTTCAAGAAAACGTTTTATGATGATTTTCGGGTGCATTAGGTCTAGATATGAACATACTAAAAGTTTACCGAAATCGGACCACCGGAAGGGGTCTAATTATGGCGCCAAAAATAGATGGCCGCCAATGGGGAATGAATGACTCAAATGTTCACAACTTGCTGAAATTTACAGAAGCAAATCATGTAAGAATTTGCTAACAGGTGTTTCTAGACTAATTTGACCCTGCTGAAAACGAAAATCGCAGTTAGCAAGCTGGATTTGTAGCGGTTGCATGGAAAAACAAGATGGCGGCCAAAATGGTGGCCAAATATCTTCGAATGGCTGAAAGTAAGGTCATGTATGTGATGGAAACAGGAATTTAGAGTCTAAATTAACATTTTCGGCGTCAAGGAATGCGATGGAACTAAAGACACATATGTAGCACTGCCAAAAAACAAAATGGCGGACAATATGGCGGCCAAATATCTTCAAATGGCTGTAAGTAAGGTCATGTATGTGATGGACACATGATTTTAGAGTCTAAATTAACGTTCTCGGGGTCAAGGAACTAAAGATACATATGTAGCACTGGCCAAAAAAAATGGCGGTCAAAAATGGCGGACAAATTTCTTCAAATGGCTATAAGTAAATCATATATAAAGTCGTGTATATGATGGAATCATGGAAACATAATTTTGCAGTCTAAATTAAAATTTTCGGGGTCAAGAAATGCGATGGAACTAAAGATACATATATAGCACTGACAAAAAACAAAATGGCGGACAACATGGCGGCCAAATATCTTTAAATGGCTATAAGTAAATCATAATATGTAAAGTCGTGTATATGATGGAAGCATGATTTTAGAGTCTAAATTGACAGTTTCTGGGTCATGAAATGCGATGGAATTAAAGATACATTTATAACACTGCCAAAACAAGCAAAATGACAGACAAAATGGCGGCCAGTCTGGAGTACTGTTTTCTTGATCAAACAATACAAAGGAAGTCTTTTATTGTATTTTCTCTAGAAATTTATACAGCGCCCCTCGCAGAATAACTAACTATTCAGAGGCGCTCTCAGCACAGAAGTCCCGGGGAAATAGAAATGCCTTTAGAGAACGCGAGACCGATGAGGAAAACCAGTCATTAATTTGGCCCTGAGCAGAGAGCGAAGGTCATTTCAGATCGTGGGACCTACTACAGCAAACGCCCGGTGCTGGGCCAAGACAGTTTTAGTACTGAGAACAGAAAGATCAAGCCAATTCACAGAGCGCCGTGAGCGAGAAGGAGATGCAGATAGTGGCTCTTCGCAAATAGTTCGAGAGATCTATCGGGGCAGTACCCTGCAAAGTTTTAGAGACAAGAAGGAGGATTTTATAGCGGATGCGCGCGGCAATAGGGAGCCAGTGCAGGACATCAAGCATGTAAGTAGAGATATGTGCAAAGTGAGGGAGTCGAGAGATGAGCCAGACGGAAGTATTTAGAACAGATTGAAGGTGGAGTGACGCTGCTTAGGATGACCCATGAGGAGCAAGTTGCAGTAGTCAAAGCGTGAGCAGACAAATGCGTGAACTACGGTGGTAAAGACAAAGGTGAGACCGAGCGTCTGATGGCCCCGAGACGCCTCAGTTGAAAGAAGCAGGAGCGAGTCATCTTGGAGATATGATCTGTGAATGTCAGGGAGGAGTAAAGTGTGACTCCCAAGTCTTGGACGATAAAAAAGTAGGTGTAAGCAGGGAATTTCTCAGTCAGCAATGGAAAATCAAGTTTAGCAAGCTGCTGCTTAGTCCCAAACCAGATCAGTTGAGTCTTAGACGTGTTGAGGCAGAGACGGTTAGTCGACATTCAGTAGTGAAGGTCAGAGACTAGATGGTCAATGGAGCGAACAAGGGAGAGTTGATTAGTTGACAGACCATGTGCAAATTACTTAGCATCATCTGCATAAAGATGGCCATTTGCCTCATGTTTAGTAACTAGATACGGAATATCAGCAGTGAAGAGGATGTATAGGATGGGACCGAGCACCGACCCTGGGGAACACCAAATTCGACCTCTGTCCACTGAGTCCTGGTTTCACCAAGGACAACCAGCTGTGAGCGGTCAGAGGGGTATGATTTAAATCAAAGAAGAGGAACACCAGAGAGGCCGCAGGACAGTTGAATTCGCTGAAGCAAGATCTCATGGTCAACCATGTCAGATGCAGATGAGACATCAAAAGCGCCAGGAGAGAGAGAGATGAGAGTGAGAAATAGCTATAAAAATATCAGACAGCAGGAATAAGAGAGCAGTTTCGGTGAAATGGTGGCCTCTGAAACCAGATTGGGCGGTCGGCAAAAGCTCAGCTTGCTCAAAGTAGGTGAGTAGCTGGAGTGATAGTAGTCTTTCAAGAATCTTTGAGAGGATAGAAATATGGGAGATGGGCCGTAATTTTGACAGGCATTCTGGTTACGGTTGTGCTTTTTCATGTTCGGGAAAACAATAGCCCGTTTTTAGGTAGCAGATAGATAACCCCCAGAAAGTTAAATATATAAAGTAGAAATGCAGGTAAATCATCTAAAATGTTCACGAAAATGGGGGAAGAGGGTCTAGTTCGCATGATTTTTATTTGATAATCCAATTATTTGACGAAGTTCCGTTTCAAGGATTGGAGGAATTTTTCGAAGATGTCGTCCATGTGGGAGAATTGCGGAGGAGGGGAATCAAGAGTCTTCGCTCGAAGAGCAGCAATCTTTCATGTCACGATCTAGAGAAAATCTTCAGCAGAAAAGGCAGGAGGACCCATTGAGCGCGTACCCCGTCCCAGGAGGCCCGAAATTGAGGACCAAAGACGTCTTTGGTTGTTTTTATGTTGCTCAGCCAAGCCCTCATCGGTCTCGCGTTCCCTAAAGACATTTCTGTTTCCCCGGGGCTTCTGTGCTAAGAGCGCCTCTGGATAGTTATTCTGCCACTTTGATTTTTGGCAGTGCTACTTATGTGTCTTTAGATCCATCGCATTCCTTGACCCAGAAAATGTTAATATAGACTGTAAAATTATGTTTCCATCATATACACGACTTTACATAGGCCGATATGATTTACTTATAGCCATTTGGATATGTTTGTCCGCCATTTTGTCCGCCATTTTGTCCGCCATTTTGTCCGCCATTTTGTCCGCCATTTTGTGTTTTGGCAGTGCTACCACAGATATTAAATTATTGACAGATGCGAAGCTCCTCCCCTTTTTGTGTAATTAGGTCAAAAAGCGCCACCTGGCCGCTCAGGGGAGAGAAAAAACGCATGGATAGCATTACTGATGCCGCCGATACACTGTTTGTGTTAGTATAGCTCCTTCAAACATAGTTTAAACCAGTTTTCTCGTTCTCTGCCTCCTGGTCGGCCTCCTCCCTTTTTCCTATCCCCCTCCTCATGCATTCCTCTTCCTCCTGTTCCTATTTCCCACCTCCTGTTCCTCTCATCATGGACTTCTTGGCCTCCTATTACCCTCTTCTTGCACTTCTTGGCTTCCTCTTCTCCTCCTATTCCTCTTCTTCAATATCCCACCTCCTATTCCCCTCCTCCTGCACTCTTTGGCCTCCTCCTCCTTCGTCTTCCCCTCCTATTCCTCTTCTTCCTATTCCTCTCCTCATGCACTTCTTTGCTTCCTATTCCCCTCCTCCTGCACTTCTTGGCCTCCTCCCCTTCTTCTCCTCCTCCTATTCCTCTTCTACCTCTTCTCCTCCTATTCTACTTCTTCCTATTCCTCTCCTCAAGCACTTCTTGGTCTCATCCTTCCTCTCCTTCCTATTCCTCACCTCCTATTCCCCTCCTTATGTTCCTTGGCCTCTTATTCCCCTCCTCATGCACTTCTCTATCTCCTACTCCCCTCTTCCTGCACTTCTTGGCCTCCTCCTCCTTCCTCTTCCCCTCCTATTCCTCTTCTTCCTATTCCTCTCCTCAAGCACTTCTTGGTCTCCTCCTTCCTATTCCTCACCTCCTATTCCCCTCCTTATGTTCCTTGGCCTCTTATTCCCCTCATGCACTTCTCTATCTCCTACTCCCCTCCTCCTGCACTTCTTGGCCTCCTCCTCCTTCCTCTTCTCCTCCTATCCCTCCTATCCTATTCCTCTTCTTCCTATTCCTCTCCTCAAGCACTTCTTGGCCTCCTCCTTCCTCTTCTTCCTATTCCCATCTTTGTTCACTACCCTCCTATTGTTTCTCCTCCCCTTCCTCCAATTCATATTCTTGTCCACCTGCTCTTGTCCCTATTTCCCTTCCTCCTTGTTCTGTTCCACCTCCTCCTATTCATCCTCATCCTCTTCTTCTTCTCAGAGACAGAGAAGACTACATGTCATTCTGGGAGATATTTAATACACAATGAACAAAACAGGGTTAGGAAATAGTTTGATACACGCAAGAATCAGTTATTTCAAAGTCATGACAACAACAACTGATCCGTATCGTTAACGAGTTAATGAACTGTGCAACATTCAAAGTCAAAGTCAAAGTCAAAAACTAAACTAACTGTGGAACAGTTCAATACATATAGGGACTACATTTATATTCACCACGAATGTAGAAACCACAAAACAAGAAATTAAGCACTGACAGATGCAAAACTGGCTGTTGTCAGATGATCAATTCATGATCTAACGTAATGTTATGTCATATACCAATACCATCTTGGCTGGTGGTACGTTAAATTGGAATAAGTTCAGAGGTACGACAAAAGATTCTAGCAATCTCGCATAAGCATAAACATGTATATTGTATAATTGCAGCAGACACACCAATTTTAAACTTTTTACAGGATATAAAGTATAACCCAAGCTATTTCAAATCCATCACCCAATCAGTAGGGTCTGATCCAAGGACCAGAATATGGTATTGGTAATTACAAGAAGGACCAACACAGAATAACCTAGATTTGTTGGCATTAAATATTATCACAAGTTCTGCACCTTTCTTAACACATTTATCATTACATCAAGTTCTGCACCTTTCTTAACACATGTAGCAATCATTTGAGGCAAATAACAGTATAAAATTATGAGGTTTACAGAGTATATATATATAAATATATATATAAATATGTATACAAAAGATGGAGAAAGAATACCACCCTGCCTAATGGTCATCAACTTCAAAACTATTCCAGACAATCATATAAAAGTCAGCAGTTCATTACTTTCTTAGCTTTACGATTGCACTTAAGTTTACGAGTGCGATCAATCTGCTGCAGTTCACGGTTTCGGATTCGGATGAAATGATGAATACGGACACGAAGCAACAAATTCAGGAGATATTCTCGTTGCTGTGTCTGATGCTGTTCGCAAACCGAATCAATGTGGTAACTCCCAACATCGACACAAGCCAAAACACATTGTTTCAAGTTGTGTATAACATTTTGTCCAGAAATCAATGATTCAATGTTCACCTGTACCACCTTCTCAAGGTTTGCAGTAAGTTCATAGAGTTCTTGTGAAGGTGTCAGCAGTCCATGCTTGGCCCAGTCAAACACTTTATGCTGTATGAATGCAAGACGTGGTTCCCTCGATGTACGTAGTTCATCCCGAGATCGTGCAACTGATATTTCATAGGCTCTCGAACAATTCTGACAGTCAAGTTGCTTGTAGCCTTTCATCATTGCATATCCAGCCAGGTAAGACACTAAACTGTCATCTGTAGGGTTCAGCTGGAACATCAGTGGCCAGTCAGTGAGTGCGGTGAAACTGTCATCCATCAGCGCAGTCGACTCTTCCGTTACAACTTGAGAATTTGTAGCATGGGATGACGATGGCTGAGGTTCTTCACTAGCAGATGGTATTACACTCACGTCAGAAAATGTTCCAGGCCTATCTGTCAATGGTCCTTCTGCTATCAAATCTGGAGATGATTTTACCATCATACTGGAGTTACCTGTGCTAGTTTGCTGGCTCTTGAATTCTGACATAACACCAACAAAATAATCAAAATCAACTTCACAGTTTGAAGATTTATTGGTAACTGCCAGCATCCAATTCACTGATACAGCTCTTCCAGCTGACTCGTATTCCCATGTGGTACGTGAATCATTGTTCAGTCCTTTCTGTCTGATGCACGAAAACCAATTCTCCACAATGTCTTGGTTAAATCGTGAAGTCAACAGGAACTTAAATCCATGCTTATTCAAGAGATCATGAGCAATCTGTCGAATAGCTGTAATGGTAAGCAGCAGACCTTGCTGAAAAGGCAATGTTGACTTCATGGTGTTCTTTGTGACGTGCCGAAACCTCCATGATGCAATCCATTCGCAAGCTGTATCCAGCAAATGAAACTGATGTATGGATTTAGCAGTCAATGGTTTCTTCCACTTATGATTTACTTTGACGACTCTCGAGTTTAATACATCAAAAATCTGGTCAATTCTCTCAACAAAACTAGCCGTTGACAGTGCAGAATCGTTTAATTTCTTGAAGCTGACGTATGTTCTTATACCTGTAGCAACACTGTGACTCAGAACCTGTGTGGCCAGGCTGACTTTCATCTTCTTGAATGGCTTCAAATTAATATGACCATCTGTCAATTTTGGACATAAACGTAGGCAACTGCCCTTCTCCATTTCATACATCTTACGAATCACACCAAAGATGCAATGATGTCACCTGACTCGGTCGTGGTGTCATAGTTCAGGAAATTATTTCTCAGATTCTTTATCAGATGAGGAACATCATACAGTGCATAAACTTTGGAGCCAGGTTTTGCCCAGAACCAAGGTTGAGTCACAGAAACACCAAGAAGCTTGTACAAGACTTGATGTGATGGTTCTTGGTCACACACTAAAGCCACTACTCGCAGGCCAATGTCCTCCAGTAATGACACAATCTTAAAGATCATTTCCTTCAGCGTTGCTGCCTGTATAGTAATGTGCTCCAAAAAAATGTCCCACTGGCTGTTTCCATCTGGTTGAAATTCCACGAACCATAAACTGTCTTGCAATCTCTTAATTCTTTCCCCCAAAATCACTCAAATCTACAAACCCTGAGACTGTATCACTGGACTCAAAATACTGCAATTTACTTTTCAGTGCCATGCCATCAAACGTAAGAATGCAGTATCTTTCAGAAGGTGTCATTGACTCGATGCGCTTTTGCAAGGCTTCAAAATAATCAGTTTTAAAACCACAGCCACTGTTAAACTTGCCAATGAAAGACTGCAGAGTGCGTTCTGATGGTAAGTGAAAACTGGTGCTCATAAAACGATAGGCTGATGGACTCTTGTAATATAAGCCAAGTGCTAGCAGTTTGTCCTGCACAGTAAACCTCATTCCAAACTTTGAGCATTTACATGCACGAATTTGACTCTGAAAAAACTGTCTCTGACTCTCTGGTAGGCAGTTAAAGTCGTCACATAATGAACAGGTGCAGGTCGGCTGTTTGCTTTCATGTACATTTGTGTCAAGCAGTTTAGAAGAGGATAACCTTGGATTTTCGTTCTGTCTGTGAACACGATGCAAAGCCACGCGAGCACGGTTTAAACTTGCCTTTGTGTATTCCAACTTACTAATTAATGCTGCCTTTTTTGGTGTCAGTTCTGGAGATTTAAGAGCAGGTGATTCGATGGATTCTGATGTTCTCACAATCACTGACGACGATGCAAAAACTAACGCATTGTCAACTTGTGCACAATCATCGATTGCTTTCACCTTTTTTGAAATGTTGTCTCGTTCTGTTGGTTGTTTCCTTTTCTTTGGAAGTTCTGCTGTTGATGACTGTGGGAAGTTGAAAATTGTAGGCACAGCATTATGGACTAGTGAATTTCTGTTTGTGACGTTCATAAACATCCGATCTTCAAAGTGTTCGCCACAGACCATATAATTACTATTCAGCTCAGCGGTTGTCTTTTTGTCGAGGTTTGCTGTGCGACAGTTGACAACCCACTGTTTTGATCTAAAATGCAAAATGAGATTCACATCCAGAATGCAAATAAACACAACATTTCTGCTTCACTAACAACATTTGCAACCACACCCATAAATAATTACACTGAGTTTAATCCCAAGATATATCGCCTATCGATTGTCTAACATGTTCTTGTTATTCTTTTCATGAATGTATTGTCGCATCAACATTGCGCGACCTGGTGTTCTTTTGGTCATCATGTGGTTGTTGTTGATGATGGAACCTTCATAAAATTTGGGCTGATGCTCATATTTCGACACAGAATTTTATGCTTACCATTCCTTTAAACATCAGGTTGGTTAGTTAACCTGACACGTGGAACTCCATTCCATTGGTACTGCGTGGGACCCTACTTGCTCGGCTCTCTGTCTGTCTGTCTGTCTGTCTGTGTCTGTTCTTCATAATCTAGTCTTTTCTGATTCCACGAGGCTCACACACTGAGGGTGCCTCTGAATAGTTTGCACTGTGAGAGGCGCTTTATAAATTCCTAGATGCCATACCATACCATGTCATATGCAAAACAATGCTTCAGTTTACTTGTTTTCCATCTGTATAGAATAATAGAATAGTGTCATATTTTAAACATCGATCGCCATCCTGGCCCATCCAAATTCAACCTGCACTAATTTGCGACTCTATTTAAGCAGGACGCAGGTCCTTCACGGGTCTGCCTGTTTAATTCAGTAGTCGTACTCAACCTGTACAATTCGTACGTAAAGAGGCGCTTATGCAAACATGTATATAAAATTCAGTTTGTTAAATTTTGTTGGATCAATAAAAAAATTATTGCTTGATTGGTGTGAAAACGGCGAATATTACCGAGATGTTAAGATAGGCTAATCGGCACGATGTAAATCTAATGGCAAGTACCAGTCGATCAATGAATCTGTCGCCGACTCACAGAGACACCTCACGTTGATTTGAAAAAAGTTATAGTTCGTACCTCTCAGAATCCTTCGGAAATCCGAAAAAACTTAATTTCTTCTTTCCTTTCACGTTGTAGTACGTATTGTTGCAGTAAACAACAGCGCAACCCTTGTGATTAGACGCCATCGTAGTGTACGCTTCTTTCTAACCCCTTCGTCGGTAGATGGCAGGCCGTGTACCATTGATTACATGATTTTGCACGGGCAGACGACCGAGCTGCGCCTATTAGTAATTATACACCCTATTTGGTGCTACATATGTATCTTTAGTTCCATCGCATTCCTTGACCCCGAAAATGTTAATTTAGACTCTAAAATCATGTGTCCATCACATACATGACCTTACTTACAGCCATTTGAAGATAGTTGGCCGCCATATTGTCCGCCATTTTGTTTTTTGGCAGTGCTACATATGTGTCTTTAGTTCCATCGCATTCCTTGACGCCGAAAATGTTAATTTAGACTCTAAATTCCTGTTTCCATCACATACATGACCTTACTTTCAGCCATTCGAAGATATTTGGCCACCAATTTGGCTGCCATCTTGTTTTTCCATGCAACCGCTACAAATCCAGCTTGCTAACTGCGATTTTCGTTTTCAGCAGGGTCAAATTAGTCTAGAAACACCTGTTAGCAAATTCTTACATGATTTGCTTCTGTAAATATCAGCAAGCTGTGAACATTTGAGTAATTCATTCCCCATTGGCGGCCATCTATTTTTGGCACCATAATTAGACCCCTTCCGGTGGTCCGATTTCGGTAAACTTTTAATATGTTCATATCCAGACCTAATGCACCCGAAAATCATCATAAAACGTTTTCTTGCAGTTTATTTAGGGTTCACCACATTTATTTCGTACTTTGACCCTACTATATGATGGGGCACTCACTTCGGTGAGTTGCAGGGTTGGCAACACAATGGAGTTTGAAATATGAGTTGGTGTACACCAAGGATCATGCCTGAGCCCATTGCTGTTTATCATCGTCATGGACGCGTTATCAGAAAACATTGGGAGAGAGGTATCTTGAGATATGTTGTATGCTGATGATCTTATTGTGGCAGATGACTCAGCAGAGAATGCCCAGACAAGCTTCTCTGGTTGGCAGAAGGCATGGGAGAGGAAGGGACTCAAAATAAATACCAGTAAAACAGAAGTCATGGTTTGCTCAAGGGCAGATGAGGACCTGGTGGTTATATACAGTGGGGGAAATATACTGAAACAGGTGGAGACCGTTAAATACCTGGGTCGATAATGAATGCTAATGAATCCTAAAGGAGGATGCAAGCAAGATGTCAAAAATAGAATAAAAGTAGCCTGGCAGAAGTGGAGGGATTTGTCTGGCATGGTGTGTGACTGCAATGATCTCAGTTCGTCTTAAGGGAAAGATATACAGGGCAGTGATAAGACTGGTACTGATTTATGGAGCAGAAGCATGGATGCTGCTGAGGAGAAAGGAGGAGAAACTTCTGGAGAGAACTGAGATGAGAATGCTATGATGAATACTTGGGGTGTCACTGAAAGACAGGAAGATAAATGAGAATATCCGGAAAACACTCGGAGTGGCCTGTATATCTGACAAGGTGCATGAGACCAGACTGAGGTGGTATGGACATGTGGAGCAGGTGAGGAGAATAGTAACATCAAGAGAATCATGAAGGCGGAGGTGCATGGACATCGCAGCCAGGGACACCAGAAGAAAAGATAGATGGACATGGTTCAGCAGGACCTCAGGCTTCTCGACTTGAAAAAAGAAGATACCGGAGATCGAGTGGGATGGAGACAGAGGATCCGAGTGGCTGACCCCTCCCTAGTGAGGGATTAATTAAGGGAAAGAAGAAGTAGTAGTCTGAAAATACAAGAATTATCGAGCAATCCCACACATGGTAAATTAGTCTATAAAATAATAAAATTATCATGAAGTGTGAACAGTGGTCATCTGGGCAGCAGGAACCTAACAGCTGAAGAGAGAAGTAAACAATCTCGGAAGGTTCCAGAGATTTTCAGATAAAGGTAGAAGCTGAAGAATCTTGGAAAAGTCCAGATTTCAGCTGACAAGAGAGAAGTCAATAATCTCTGAGTGGTCTTGATATTTCAGCTGACGAGAGATATCAAGAATCTCCACAGCTTCCATGCACTTCATCTGATGAGAGAAGTCAAGAATCTTGGAAGGTTCCAGACATTTCAGCCAAAGAGAGAATTTAATTTTTCTAAGGCGTTTGATACCATTCGCTTGCAAAGAAGTTAGCCTCATTAGAAGTTCCAGATAATGTTTACAACCGGTTAATTACATACTTTGATAAAAATATAATAGAAGCAAGGCCTGCGCCAGAGCATTTGGCGCCCTAGGCAGGCCTGTCGCACTGCGCCCCCTGCAAGTATGATAATCAGTGTTTTTCAGCCGGAACACTCCAGAATGGCGTTCTTGCACCTTTTTTTCAGCTACTAAAAAATTATTTATTTATTTTAATAATAATAAAAAAATTCTGGGCCCCCTCTATATTATCTACACAGCTGATCTAGGCTCACTTCTTGCTGTCAGCACTGTGCTGAGTCAGTCATGTGCAGACAATGGCTAGGCTTACCTGCACTGCCTGATGTCAGATGCTGTTGCTGCAGTACGAGCCAGAGCTGGGCCAGCGTTTCCCAAACTTTTTTGGCCAGGGAACCCTTCTCATCTTTTTATAGTATGGCGGAACCCCAACCTGAACTATATGTATTGAGGCATACATTGCGCCTGAGAAGCATACTAATACTGGCCTAATTAAATACAGTACACACCCATATAAGCAGTTTTTAAAAACAATTTATTTTCTCTTATATCAAATGTTAGTGTACTGTTTTTAAGACCAAGACTTATGGAGAACAATATTGGGAGTACATGAAGTTTTAATATATGTACAGTGATTTTTGTTTTTTCTCGGCACAATTTTGTATATGTGGTTTAATGCTAGAAAGCCAGATTCTCATGTCAGATGGAAAATAACAGAAGCATGCTAACTGCACATTTCACGACAGTGGGGTATTCTTTAATTAGCCCAATCCAGAAATTGATTCAGTGAAAGTCTGCTGCACTTGCAAGTCCGATGTTATCTCAATAAGAATTTCATAATCTTTTACAAAAGTTTGCTGGTTTTCGGCTACTTTGAATGGGTTTCGAATCCAATTAATAACAACCTTCATCAGAGAAAAACGTTTAACCAAATTCGCTTCCAGGTCATGCATATGATCTGCAATTTGAACGAATGTTTTGGTCGAGAACACAATCCATTTAAACTAAATTTCAACTAAAAACTCGTAACAGTCCACATTACTAGTTTTGAACATAAGCCCAGAACCCTTAAATTTCCCTCCTTGAGCCAACGCTTTATGTCAGATTTTTATACCAGCAAATTAAACAAAATAATTGCTATTACTGTTGTACGATTATCAGACTAAGCTGTACTTTTTTAAACTTTACTTTTTTAAAACTTTTGCGTTAAATCATGTTCGGATTTGTTCGTCGATGTAACGATAACAAAGATGGCTACGTCCCTATTCAGACTTACAGCTGTAACCTACATAGGTTCCTGCAGTGACCTCTATAATCCATAATTTCTATATAAAAACTGGATAGTTAAAGGGCATTGAAAGTTCGGATTATCGCTCAATGGGGCAAAATGCAAAACGACTGATAGCAGTTTTAAACTTTTATAAAACTTGTTGTGATTTTTTTAAAACTGTTTGGAATGCTTTATTCCAATGAAATTTCTCAATGTTCTTTCAAAATACAACTTTTCGTGGAACCATTGTGTTCACCCCATGGAACCCTTGGGTTCCGCGGAACCCACTTTGGAAAACGCTGAGCTGGTGGTGTGGATGTTGTCAAACAGCTTACAGCTTAACCCATCCAAGACCCAATTCATCTGGTTGGATACGTGGCAACAGCTTGCTAAGATTGACCTGTATGCTCTTGCCACTGAGTTCCCCATTTTGTTTTCTCAATTACTGTCCAAGACCTTGGTGTCACATTGGATCAGGAACTCACCTTTGCCTGGCACATCCACCAGCTTTGCCTTGACTGCTATTACCAGCTGCACCAGCGACGTGTTGTCTCCTTTACAAGTGCACCATTGACTCCATAGTCACGGCAAAAGCCAATTCTACTCTCATATCTGTTACCAAGAAATACCACCAGTTTATTGTTGCCACTACGAAAAATTCACTATTTTCAACTCATGACATGGATCATACACTTGATCACCATATAACTTGATCTAGTTGTTGTGTCATTACAAATGTCTTTCCTGCTGAGTCATATGTGACTGACTTTACTGCCATCACTGCTCAGGTTTCTTTCCACCATAGGAATGTGTTCCATCACTTAGCACCCTTGGAAAATGCTTAACATTTAAAACTTCAAGGCTGATATCCTTGCCTCGCGCATGTGTTTGCGCTCAGCACAGACAGCTACTGAACTTGCTGTCCAGCTTAATTCAAATTTATCTGAAATCCTAAATAAACACATTCCTGCAAAGTCAAAGAGGGTTACTACAAAGTCTTCCCAGCCCTGGTACAACTCAGATAGTGCCACTGTGAGAAGGCTGCAAAGCCGACGTGAGAGGTGTTGGTGACCGTCCCATTTACCCTTCCATCTCCTCAAATTTAGGTACCAGCATTGTTTTGTCTGCAAACTTGTCTAAGCCGCCAAATACTCCTATTGTTTCGTCTGGTCCCTGAGAGCTCCTGCTCTTCAAAGTTATTGTGGCAAGCGGTGAATAATATCCTACAACGTCACAAATGTAATTTCCTACCTAGCTTCCTGTCCAACTCTTCCCTTGCCAATGGGTACCTTACAATTCTTTTCTGTCAATATATTGACTATAAGACTTCAGTTTTCCAATGTTCCTTCCTCTGATGGCCATTTCATACCCTAAATCACCTCCACCAGTTCTTAGCTTATTATGTCCAACAACACTGACCGAGAGTCTTAATCTCATTTTCTCATCCCCCAATAAGCCTTGGATGTTATTTTGGAGTTTGTCAGTAGTTTTGACCTTTCTTTGGCAATCTTTGAGACTTAAGGCTAATGCATGAAGAGACTGAAACATGGAGTCTTTTCAGTTCATTTTCATTGTAGTCAAATGACTGTTGTAGCAAGGAGATACAGCACTTCACATGGCTGCATGGTATGGTCTTCCTTCTGAAATCTGTCAGATTCTTTGTTCATCTGGAAGCAAAGTTAATATTCGGAACAAGGTAAGTCTGGCAGAGGCTTTCATTCTAGTTAAGGTCTTAATGGTAAGAAGTCGTCTCTTTACTGTCAATGTACACAATTTTAGCTCAGCAATATGGCAGCACTTGTTCTCTGTGCACAGCTTGCCACTGCTCTAAGTTGAAAATGACAATTGTGAAAACAATTTTTGCACTGTCTAAATGATTAAATAGCTTAATTTCAGTAGTTTACACAGCTATTTGTAAAATTATCATTTGAAATCTTTAGAATCAGTATTTGTATTTTATATTCAGCAAAATTTGCAAACATAATAACCATACAGTCTTGAGTTATGCTGAAATATTTGCCTAAATAAATTTTATAGTCTAAGAAGAAACAGTCATATGTGCTAGGTCTTGGAAATAACCTGCGCGTAAAATCTTATTTTACTTTCAGGAAGAAGACACGCCCTTACACTGTGCTGCTGTGAGAGGAAACCTTGATTGTCTTAAGATTCTGTTCAGTCATGGGGCCTTGATTGATACTCTGGACAAAGTTAGTTGGAGCTATCAGTATCATGTTATAATTCATTATTATTATTACTAGATGATTGCCCAACGTAAGACGGTATAAAACTATGTGAAAATGGATTTCCAATGTGAGTCATGAAAAGAAAAATGTGATGTAACATATAGCCAATAATAATATAATTGGTGAAAAGCAGAGAAGATCTTTACCCGTCCTAATATGGTATAAAACAATTTTAAAATGTATTTTTGTGCTTTTGTTTAAATTCGTTCTTTCGCCCCTAAGTAACTGAGTAAGTTAGTTTAATTTAATCCATTTTGAATCCAATATTTTAAAAGAGCATTTCTTTACAGTATATTGAAATTTTCTTTGAATTAAGTTTTAATAGCAATAATATCGTTCCCGTGTGCTTGGCGCCACCTGGCGCCATCTTCATCGGTATAAAACAATTTTAAAATGTATTTTTGTTCATTCTTTTAATTCATTCGTTCGCCATCTAAGTAAATTACTTCAATTTAATTCCATTTAAATCTGTTTGTTAAAACGAGCAGTCCTTTACGGTATATTGAAGTTTACTTTGCATTAAGTTTGAATTGACCGTCTGTTAGACTGTGGCAATTTGTAAGCAGTGACGTCATTGGTCATGAATATTGATTAGTTGGAAGCAGTCAATAAGAGGCGTGTAATATTTCTTTCATGAGCGACTTGGCCACATTTCTCTTCTGTTATATTATTAATGTAGTAACTTCTGAAGCACCAGTCTCTAATGCTGAAGGAATCAACCAATGGTGCACAAAAGCCATGCTGTAAATCTGGTCAAGATCAGGTGATAAGTTTCAAATGATCTTTCAGATTTTATTCTGATGCTTGATATTTTAAGAAGGAAGTTGTAACAGAAATAGGACTTTGACAAAATATTAAGAATTTCCTGTTAGCTGATGGGTTGTCTTTCGGCTTATCTGAGTGCTCGGTTTCATCTTCCCAAATTTTCTGACCCTGTTTTTGTCAGTTCTACTTAACTCAATAGTTTTATTATGTCAAATTCAGTTTCTTCTTCGATCTGCACTTGCATTTTAATATTTTGTAACTTTTATCAGTGATACACCAGTGTATTTAAAGCAGACAATTATAACCCCTTAACTTTGACTTAATTTCTTTCCCTCATCATACCTGAATCATTCTGCTTTCGTTTTACCATTATTTAGTTATCATTATTAAGCTTCTCTTGCACTATATTTCATTTTATCGTGAAAAGGAACCTAAATTTTCAGGTGTGCTTTCTGTTGTTGGAGATTTTTCTGTTGAGAATTCTTGCTTAGAAACAGAGCTGAATGGTATTTGATTTTCAGAGAGGCAGCACTGCACTTCACCTCAGTTGCCAAAGGCGTCACATTCCAATAGCCATTGTTCTGTTAGAAACTGGTTGCCAGTTTGATGTGATTGATCAGAATGGAGAGACCGCTCTTCATCCAGCCTGTCGAGAGGGTTTGCTTCCTGTCGTCCAGACCATGTGTGCCTTTGGATGCAAAGTGGATATTATTAGTAAGGTAATCAAATTGCTTGGAATATATCATTCAAACATTACATTTATGTATGAGTTCTTACATAGACTTTTCATGTAGAAATGAATGGGTCACTTGCTTCCAAGGAAAAGCAACTGGTTGTCGCTTAACTCTTCCACAGCATATAGGGTTGACCAATAACCACATTAAAAAAATGCACCCATTTGGCATATAATTAGCTATATTTAGAGTTATATTTATACATGTTAAATAGAGCAGAGTTTCCCGAACTGTGGGTCGCGACCCAAAAGTGGGTCGCGAAGCTCTGGCAAGTGGGCCGCCAAATTTTTTAGAGAAACATTTATTTTTTGCAGCAACAACATTTGGCTATGATTGGATTATTACTATCTGGATTGCAATAAATTGTAAACTGTTTTTACCTAAATTTCCTTTTAATGCTTTAAAATTCTATGCGCTGTACGTAAATCCGCATATTTTGATACCAATTTACGAAGAAAATTTTAGTACACAATGCTTAATTTTAGACAGTGGGTATCGAGACTGCCAAGATATTCACAAGTGGGTCGCGACCCAGAAAAGTTCGGGAACCACTGAAATAGAGGAAACATTGTACTTTCCAAAAAACTTACTTGAGTTTATCCAAAAGTTTGGTAACGTTTGAAAGACAACTTTGGCCAATGTTTTGTAAACAAATATATGCAGCCATTTAAATTTTAAATAGTCAGGTCCTCTCTTGGTCATTGGTCGTTCTGTAGCCAAATGCTTCTTTTATTCATCACTCAAGTCCAAAGAATGAATTATATCATCCAGTCAGTGTTGTAAAAGCTCTTGAACCAAATACTTTTGATGAATCAGAAGTTTTTGGACTAGAGACGGCGGCCTCTATCAGGTCGTTGAACGTTGATTAGAAACCAGCATAAGATGATTCTGGCCACTTCTCTGTGGACAAATGTATATTATTATTATTTATTATTATTACAAACATTTTTAACGTGCACAAGGTCACACAGAAATGCGAATCTGAGGCGCGGTTAGTCAGCCGCCAGGTGAAGAGCAATTAGATGTTTGAAAGCCAGTGAGAAGTAATGAGTTTTGAGGTGTTTCTTGAAGGAAGAATAAGAGGTTTGTTTGAAAGCCAGTGAGAAGTAATGAGTTTTGAGGTGTTTCTTGAAGGAAGAATAAGAGGTTGAGGTTGAGAGGTCTACATAGATAAGCATTGGTAGTCGGTTCCATTCCTTGGGGCCTGCAACACGAAATGCACGAGAGCCCATGGCAGTGCTGCATATAGGCTCAACCAAAAGACCCATAACCGAAGACCGTAGACTGCATGGCGGGATGTAAGGCGAGAGTAGTGGTTGAAGGTAGGTAGGAGTGCACATTGTGAGGGCTTAAATGTTTAAATTTTTAATTTGTTCATCAGCCAAGTCCAAGACCAAGTCCATTCAGCCAGATTCGTACAGATTTTGAAAACAGATTCTTTGACTGGGTGAAGGTTTTGGCATTGGGAACACAGCAATGAAAGAAACAATCCCATAGATGTGTGTCTAATGATTTGAGTAATCATCAACGAAAGTACTTACTTTTGTGGGAGGTTAGATAGGCCTAAAATAAAATAAAATATATTTTAATTATCATTGATGCTGGTTAAGTATGATTTCTTGGACGTCTTACTATTTTAACAATCTCATTACTTAATTTAAGGCTACATAGATGATCTGTTATCTGCATATTCATTAAATAATATATATATATATATATACATATATATAATTTATTTTCTATGAGAACTGACTGGTGAACTATTATATATAATTTTAGAGAGTATAGGCTTTCAAATAGGCTTCCAAGGCCCTGTACTCTTTGCCACAAATTCCTCTGACCTCCACCCAAGACATCCATTTAATTTCATCACTAAATTTGCTGATGATACCTATCTTCTTATTGGCTCCTCTCACATAGATGCCGCTCAGGAAGAATTCACCATGTCTCCTTCTGGGCTAATAACCTTCGCCTAAATCCCCACAAAACTAATGAACTAATAATTTTTGCTAGAGGAAAAGGACACCCTTCTATTCCCCCAATCATTCCAGGAGTAACCCGGATTACCTCTCTGCGAGTCCTAGGAATAATAATCAGTTCTGACCTTGGAATGAATGTTCACCTCGATAAAGTTCTGTCTACCTCTTCATCATCACTCCATGCTCTCCGAGTTCTCCGATCCCATGGCTTTCCACCTCATGTCTTACAGGAAATAGCAAGGGCCACCACTAGTGTTGTGAGGTGGAAAAATTGTTCGGAAAATTTCATATTTTTTTGGAAAATTTCCAGTGTATTTTTGCGGAAAATTTTCCATATTTTCCATCAGTATAATATTACTAAATAAGAATTTAACTGCATCATAATGTTTAAAAATCACTCACTCTGAGCTCTCTTATATAATTATTTATGTTTATTCAATAGCTGGCATTGTTAGTGCTTACTGTTCAGTGTTCACAAGGCTCAACATTCAACAACAACAATACATTTAGGAATTAATTGCAGTTAAACTTTACTGTTAATTTAGAGAAAATATTATTTATGATTTAGTCTCCTTAATATTTTTTAGTTATGAAAATATGTGAAAAAACAGCAATTGGTAGATTGTTTCATGTTTATTTAAATTTTTAAAAACATTTCCTGCAGCAGGGCAGACTGCAGACATACAGGCTACAATTAGTTTGAACTAGGCTACTGTATAGTCTGAACCGCTAATGAACAGAACAGTGAACTATTACTGAGAAAATTGATTCAGACAGTATTGTTTCAAGTATTGGTAGATTGTTTCATGTTTATTTTAATTTAAACAAAATTTCCTGCAGCAGAGAAGACTGCAGACATACAGGCCACAACTATTTTGAACTAGGCTACTCTAGTCTGAAACGCTAATATAGTGTTTAATGTTTATTTTAATTCTTTTTTAAGGTGAACGTTGCCTGCATTGACAGAAATACTGTAAATAAAATAACTTAAAAAACAGAAATTTTCTAGTGTTGTCTTGTCGGATGCGGAAAATTGGACATTATGAGTTAAATGTATTTTTCCGGATCTACGGAAAATTTCTGGAAAATTTCTGGAAAATTTCCGCAAAATTTTCCGCAAAATATTTTTCCGGAAAAGCTACATCACTAGCCACCACTATAGCTTCTCTGATGTATGCTTCCCCAGCCTGGTGGGGTTACACCCAAGTAGGAGACAGAGAGAGGGTTAAAGAACTGCTGAGGAAAAGGCGACGTTCAGGTCTACTTTCCCCATCCATTAAAAGCGCTTATGAATTGGCAAAACTGGCAGATGAATGCCTCTTTGATGCAGGCATTACAAACCTAGACCATGTTCTGAGACCATATTTTCCACCTGATCATAATATCCCTCATAATCTCCGGCAACGGGCTCATAATTTCACATTACCTGATAAAAATGACAAAAACTTTTTATCCCGTATGCTCTATAAAAACACTTATTAACAATTAACTATTTTAGCATATTGTTTTATCTTATGTGTATACTTTATTTAAACCCCATCTGTTTAAACTCTCTCTAATTGACTGTTATCTGATTTATTTTCATTTGCAATTAATGTCTCTCTTTTTTAAAGACTGTGTAATCCTGTCGCGTTTGTGTCGACAGGAATTTTTGCAATAAACGAATATTGATTGATTGATTGAAATAAGACTACGGTAACCTTGGAGGCAGAATGAATTCACAAGTAACTGTGGTATAAGATCCAATACCCGTCTGTTACACCAGTGGTAAACGAGAGCATGGCAAGTGACCTTTTACTACAAGATCGTGCAATCATGGCCGAATGTTGAGTATACCATTTTGGATACAGCGAGCCCAAAAACCATAATACAGACACTTGTAGTTCCTGCAAAACCAAGGCTTCACCTTTATCGGTCAAGTGACGAACTACAAAGTCACAGAACTATCGGAAGGTTCATTGTCGTCTAGTTGTGACTGACATGACTTCCGACCAACACTGGACGCGAATGTTCCTTTTCTCGTTTATTGTCATTGTCTTCAAGACTGACACTTCAACGTGTAGCCTATACTCTTTTGCATGTACAGAGTCATTGAGTTATACTACAGAGACTATTATGACATAGCTTACAACGAATTAATACTCAATTCTACACGAGACAACTGATGTAGTATCTACTAGCTATTAGACATGATTCTACAACGTCTGTCGGAGTCCATTCTCGCCTAGAATGTTCTGCACTCTCGAGAGCGACCAGGCGCAAGAACTGCTCGAACACAACTGTCTCGAACTTCTCTTGCAATATCTCTTCTCCCTCCGGCCCGGCTGTCTCCCATCCTCCGTGGTCACTTCCTCCACTCTCCAGACTAGGCTATCAGTGCTAGCTCAAAGTACTAGACAGCCTATCCCAAGCGTTGGTTTCCATTTCGATGTCCTTAAAAGTTATATCTGGCAATCACCTCAAGCTAGGAATCAGCCTATACCTGTATTGCTACTGGCTTCCCATCGGCATAGCTCCGTCTAGCAAGCTGCGTCGCAGCTGGCCAGCAAATGTCTGCCTCAACTAAACTTAGAACATGCCTCTTGCAGTGATATTTTCGTTAACGAAAACTAATATTAGAAGTAAAAATAAATGATTTCGTTAATGAAAACTAGAAGTAAAAGTAGGAATTATTTCAGCAGCAAGAACGAAATTAAGAATTGAATTAGGAATTATTTGCCAAACTAAAATTATGAACGAAATTAGGAATTATTTTCAGAAGTAAAATCATTTTACTTCTCGTGGCGCTTAAGTCGAGACGAAGGCGAGTACCGGTAAAATTGCACGCGCTCCAAACAAAATCCATTGGAAAACTTCGGTTGAGACGAAGACGCTGCGCATACCACTCTAATCTACTATCTTTGGTCTTCGTTGTCTAATAATTGTCCCACTTAATTGCGAGATAGCCCAATTTTGGGTTTATCATTTCGACGAAACTACATGTGCAGGCAGATCTACATGCCAAGTACTAAACAGGGAAAATGATGGAATTTGTGGAACAGCACTAGCTGGAGAAATACAAGCAATATAAGTCTTGGAAGGGGACAGATGAATGGTAACACGCTGGCATAGCCTAATAGTGTTAGATCTTGCCGACTGACTCGAATGAATTCCATCAGCGACTGCACAGCGTTTTGGATAGGCCTATGGATGTCCACACAGTAGGGCCTTCCCGGTTATGCTGATACTAGATAATTCTTCGTTTCGTATTAATGATAACCACATGACTCAAAAATCAAATTACCAGCATTGTTAGACTAACGCTTCACCCCTTGCTTTACTTCAAACAGTTTTTTATTTCTCGAGACAGGTTTGGTGTGCTTCTCTCTGCAAGCGTTGCATACTTTGACAGCACAGAAATTAATAATTATTTGGAAAACTAAAATAAAAAGTAAAATTATTTGAGAACTACAATAGGAATGAGCAGTAAAATTATTTGTGAATTAGAAGTAAAATTCAAGAGCTCAGAACTGAATTAGAACGGGGATGCGGACCTTGTATAACCGGGCGACGTCCGAGCCGGCATGGTTTATCTTTGGATTCCATTTTTCATGATGCTGTTTGGAGATGTTGAGATGGTAGGTTCCCCAATTCCTTTCCATCTCGTAGTAAGGAGGCCTTGTTCCGGTTATACCAGATATGCCCTCCATTCGATATGAACCTGCCATTGTCCTTCCTCTGGATCCTCTGTCAAGTCCACTGAAGTCTCGCTGCTGCCCGAGACCTGCCGCTCACGTTAGCCAATCTTTTTCAGGGTTCCTGCTGAGCCTGTCCAACACGCGTAGCGCCCTAGGTGGTACTTCGGTCAAGACCTTCCCCACTGTTGGCATAGCCCCAGCAGGCAATCCCCTACTTGACTGTTCACCCCCTCGCCACGTTGAGGTGTGAGTCGGACTTTGAGGGGGATGAAGCATGACTGCAACAAAAATACCTTTCTAGCCCTTTTCTGAAAAATTGCATGATGTGAGTTCACTGAGTAAATTTGTCAGAGTGGATCACATATGTGCATATCTAGTGATACCAAGTCTAGAAGAGGGCATTTAAAGCATCATTAACCTGATTAACATAAAACTCATAAAATGTTTAATGTTATTAAACATTTTAATTAATTTTTGTTTAACTCAGGAGTGAAGTTTGTGCTAGAGGATTGTTAACTAGCTGCATATTTAACAAAGGCAAGGTTGCTCAAGCAAATATTAGCTGAATGCTTCTTCTTCTTCATCGTCCATGGGCTGATAGCCCGTAGGTGTCCACTGTGCCTTTGATTACTCTTCTGCAGGACAGGGAGTCCTGCAGAAGAGTCTTGTGCCCGGTGTGTCCTTTGTTTTCGTCTTGTGCACAGTGGATTTCTATCATCTTTTTCTTTACGGCGAAGTATCTGCACCCATTCGTCCGACCCTCCTCTTTAGGGACTGGTTCTGGATCTTCCAGAGATAAGATGCAGTTTGTCCTCAGAGTTCTTTCCCTCAGCTCTGTCCCTCTCTCAAGGTACCTGCTGGGCAGCAGGGGCCAGGTTTATTTTAAGGCGACCTGTATTTGCCTTGTCACATTTCCATCAATTGGGTTATGCAGCTTTTCTTGGGGATGGCGACGCTGTTTGCCTTCACACTGCACCCTGATGTTACTGCCACTGTTGGTCCGCGACTGCTTATTCGTCAGAAGATAAATCTTCTTACTGAAAGACGTTCCACTATCCGCCACCTGTGAACGATATATAGAAAATATAAACTAGCAAAATACTCTGTCAGCTCAACTTGTTGAACTGCAAGTAGAACTTTAAGAAACTTCAGGACTCTGAGGGAATTTTGAATTTTCTAAAAATATTTTCAAATATTATAGAACACAATTTTGTAAAATTTATAATTATGTTTGGAACAAGTTTGTCATTATTTAAAATTTGTAGTTTTAATGAAGTTACTGCAGAATATCAGTTGTACAACACATTGCACATTTCTGATAAAAATTAATTCCTGCGAGCCTGTTGTTAGGAATCAAAAGACTGAAATATTCAGCATATGCTTAATTTCAATATAGAAATATTAATAAATGCCAACCTCTAATCAAGTACCGTTAGAAAGCTCCTTTTAAGCGGTCCATGTCAATGAGCTGCATCAGCGACATCGCTGACTGGATGAAATGCAATCGACTGCAGCTCAATTCATCGAAGTCAGAATTCATCTGGTGCTCGTCCTCACGCAGGGTTGAAAAATTAGATCGAAGTCCTTTCGTCATTGGTGCGGATGCTGTTGAGCCAAGGAACGAGGTTCGCGACCTCGGCCTTTACCTCGATAGAGACCTATCAATGACGTCACACATCACAGGGCTTGTGAGGACGAGCTTTGGAATCCTGAGACAGCTGAGAGCTGTTTCTCGGTCTCTCACACAGGACGTGACTCGCCATCTGGTGCAAAGTTTAATCCTGAGCCGAATCGATTACTGCAATGTCGCCTTTGCTGGCTTGCCACAGCGCAGCATCATTCGGCTTCAGGCGGTCATCAACGCTTCTGCTCGCCTGGTCATGAGACTTAAAAAGTTCGACCACACCACAGCCGTGATCCAAGATCTTCAGTGGCTCAGAATAGGCGAGCGGATCAAGTATAAGCTTTGCATCATGGTGCACAAATGCCTGAATAACTGCGCACCACGCTACCTCGCAGACAACATCAGGCCGCTATCGGACGACCCTAATCGGTCGCGATTGCGATCAGCAAAATCCGCAGATGTATTCGTGCCAGCGACAAAAACCAAAATGGGCGATCGGGCCTTTCGGGTCGCTGGCCCGCGTGCTTGGAACAGTCTTCCTGCTGATATCCAGGAAGCCAAAAGCATATTTGTTTTTAAAAAACAGTTGAAACTTCACTTACTCAGCAAAACCTCCGAGCATTAACCTTGACAGTAGACTGTGTGCATGCGTTTTTGTGAAGCATCCTAGAAGTAGCTTGCTACCAACGATGCTATACAAATTGTCGTAATTACAATTACAATTACAATACAAGTAATGAGTCAACTATACAGATTGACTGATTCCTGTTTTGACAGTGTAAAGGACCAGACTGATATATGTGGTTTCAGTAATGCAAGAGCAAATGATGTTCTTTGAAGCGGTACTGATCCATGAACAGAGGCGGCGCTACACCAGGGCGCGCCAGTGCAAATGCCCTGGTAAAAAAGCCTTTGCCCTGGTCGATGCCCTGCCAGAATTTTTGCCCTGTCCAGAATTTGTTCGGGCATATTTGTTTTATTTTGAGATATAAATTCACTTAATTCACTGAAATGTTAAAATTTGCTTTACAAATGTCAAAAAGCGTTCAGCTTCCTGGGGGGAGCTTCGCCCATCTGACCTTCTGACTATAGAAAAATATAGTGCTGGGGCGATTCATGGCATGCGCGGTAGCGCGATCTTACACCGCGCACTCTCCATAATTCGCCCTCTGCACTGGTTACTTGTATGACTGCCCTGGCTATGCCCTGGTCACAAAAAGTGTCTGGCGCCGCCCCTGTCCATGAAGAGGTCCATCAGCAGCTGGCTCAGTCAGAAAATGTTTGGATAGCCCCAATTCAGAGCCTCTCAGAGGCACTCTGTACATTACTGTGTATCAGATAGAAAAGAGTTAATTTTTTTATTATGAGAAAAGGCTATGCAGTTAGCATTAAGCAGAGATCAGCATAAGGTTTCAGTAGGAAGACTGCCCCCAAAGTTATACAGCTCACATTTTCTGATGGAGCCAGATATGGATGCGCAATGTGCATCATCATAAGAATTACAAAATTATTACTTTTGCTCTCTTTTTCCTCCTTTGGATTAAACAAATTCCTGGAAGTGTTGACTGCATCATTTGTTTGTGAGTTTAATTTTCTGTAAATTTTAAAGCTTGAAGTTCTTTTGCAGGCTGGTATGGGACCTATTCACCTTGCTTCCAAACATGGCCATGCTGAAGTTGTACGATGTCTACTGCTTTCAGGAGCCTCAGTTGGCTTCCCAAATAAGGTACAGAAAGAATTCCAATCAAGAACCAATCATTATTTATCACCTGTAAAGTGGGATACAGAAAATTACAAATTCTAGTCTGTCTACTAAGTTGCTGTTAAATTTGTGAGTTCTGAACGTAGTGTTGTCATAGCATTTGAGCAAAATAATTATGTTTGGTCATTCATTAGTGATGTTTGATGATTTTTTGTGTGATCTAGGATGGAATCACAGCCGAAATCATGGCAATAGCACAGGGTCAGAATGATGTTGCTGATCTACTTGGTCGACTCAGGCCAGTGAGTACACCTTTCAACCAAAATGAGCATGCTGAGTGACCAAAAATACCTGTTAATATCTAACTTTTATTAAATTAATTCAGCATAAATAATTAATGTAAAGTCTTCAGGATGTAACCTATTAGTAACAAGAGTTCAGTACCAACGTTGATACCCCAGCATACAAGAGAAACCTTTGTGTTCCAGTTGATGAGAACTCAATTACTTTGCTATTCCATTACTGGGATCTACTTTCGGTTGTCCAATGTCCTGTGTGTGCTTTTGATGGAGACATGTCAGTGATGGGCCACGTGAACCACCTATGGAGATCCTGCTTCTGCCAGTTGTGCCAGATACAGGTCATACGATATTGCAATATCCCTTGTCCACTCATTCATCATGACACACTTGGACTAGTCTAATATAATGACTTCTGTAGCACTGTTATCATTCTGCCAAAGACGTCAAATGATGATCACTTCAAGTGAAATCACAGTCAGAAATCATAATTCATTGGCAAAGCCAGGTCAAAGTTCGATAGGTCAGGGAACCCAAAAGTAATGCCACTTGAAAGTGATGATTATTAAATTTAGACCTGAACGATATAAAAGAATTGACTGAACGAACTGAACTGGTAGCAAAAGTCCAAAGCTTTGAATCAGCTACCGAGAAAGCCCTCAGGCTTTGTGATACCACTATTTGGGTGTGAGGGACAACCAGACCCAGTGTCCATTGGTTGAGTGCAGTATCTGTTTGCATGAGAGATGAGCATGGAACAGAGGTTGGTCAAAATGTTGCACTTTGTGAACAGATTTGAAAAAATGGATTATATGATTAATGCGTAGCCAGGGCAATAATTGCATGATATATGATGTTTAGGGGCTTTGTTATGTCTCGTACAAGAGAGTTTTGAACTATTTGTAGTCTGTGTAGGTCTCCCTTAGTGATACCAGTAAGAAGCAAGTTGCAGTAGTCAATTCTGCTGGAAAGCAAAGCACTATTCAGTGCCAGTAGGATTAAGGCAGTTGAAGGCAACAGAGATACGGGATCTAGAATATCTTGTATGTGGAATTGAGCTGATATAATCTGCATAATCCCCAGGGGTTAAAATGGAGTGGGAATGGTGGGAACGGCGTTCCCACTGCTCTCAAAATTCTTTGCTTGCATTCCCACTGCTCACACGTGCGTTTCACTGAAACTTCTTTGGCGTTCCCACTGCTCACCCAAACTACTTTAACCACTGATGATCCCCAAACATGGTAATGCCAACAACACTGTAAATGAGATTGTTGTTGACACTGGATATGTTGGAGATGTAGGTATCTGAGCAGTGGTGAGGAAAAGGTCATCCACTTTATGGTATCAGTCACCCTAAAGTTCTGCTTAAGCATAGCCAGGTTTGGTGGCATTCAGGGTGGACTGTCGAGTTTTTATGAAGTGCTTCATCAGCAGGTTATGAAATGTCTCATCAGCTGGGGCTTCATTGTGAGTTGGTCGCCTTTGTATACCCTTTAGGGTTGTTTTGCAAAAATTGAATTCTGATTATCTGTTTTGAAAACGATTATCAGTTTCTTTTATTTACACACGTTAATTGAATTTATTTTTATTATCATTTTTGTAGTGAAAATTTTAAAAAATACCAGAAAAAATTAAATTGTTTAATTTGTTTAGTGTTTACGATTTTTTTGTCCAATATGGCCGGCAGATAAGAAGGTGTGTTTGTTTAAAATTTGTGAGCGCTCCATGCAGTGTGTTTGTTAATAAACACACTTATTGTTAAATCAATCAATCAATCAATCAATCAATCAATTTTTATTGTTCACCGCATCATTTCAAAATAAACAATGTTTACATATTGCAAAAAACAAAACATGTACAGTTTCAGTGACAAAGGGTAATACCCTAAGGAACCTCAGGTTCCGCTAACAAGGTAGCCCTAATACAAGTGTGTAACATTCAGTCTAATTTATACAATGATTAGCAAGTACACATTATTTTGACAATTTTTATATTTCACACAGATTTTAAATATGAATCATGACCATTAATGTTGTTTAAAAAATCTCTTTAGTTTGTTTGGCAGTGAACATTTCTAATAACCAGTTCTGCAGAGGAGCTTACAAGCACTTCACTCAATTCAACAGAAGAGAAACTTGCCTAACACAGTTCAAGTCCAATATAATCTCTATATTATTTTAGACATAAGATGCGCTTTAAACCTGTTCTTAAACTGATGCGGGGTGGGGAGGAGGGTGAGCTCATATGGCAGTGAATTCCAAAGCACCGGCCCATAGTTTCGAATACTGTATTTTCTGATGTTAGTACATATGCAGTGTTGGTGATATTTGTTTGAGGAACGCGTTTGATGATCATGCACTGTAGAGTTTGTATAAAACCAGCCATCAAAGCTTTTGGGTAACATAATAATAATAATAATAATAATAATAATAATAATAATAATAATAATAATCTTCGTTTAATATTTTCAAACTGACAATTATGCAGTATGATTACAAATCAGTATGGATGGATGATCACAAGTTATTACAGGAGTCGAATTTAACTGTATACGGCAGCCTTGCAAGGCGCCCATCACGTCCTACATATATATTAAAATTTGTTTGAAATATCCAATTCTACAGATGTTGTTCACATGGTCAGCCAATGTAAGACCTTCATCAAGTATTACTCCCAAATCACGTACTACTCTGTAGGTCTCACAAACCAGAAATGAGGACGCCAAATTCTTTGGATCGACCTTCTGCCTCGACGCTGGCGTGCCAAGCCAGATGTACTGTGTCTTAGATGGATTCAATCGAAGTTGGTTAGATGACATCCAACCCGGGACCTCATGTAATGCGGAGCGGATGGTAGCATCACAACTCGACGAGTTCTCAGGGAGGCACGACTGTAGATCGTCGGCACACTGGTGTGACCGGGGTCCACAGGAAGAAATGATGGCAGTGAGGTCCACTGTGTATAAGATGCAGAGGAGCGGTCCCAACACCGATCCCTGAGGTACGCCATACTCCACTAGGGTCCATATTGACCCATCCTCCCCCTTTTCTACTCGCATGGTTCACCCTTATAGGTAGGAGCTAATCCATGCCAGCGCCTGGCCACTGGCCAGTGATGCCATATGTAGTGAAGAGTCTTGTAAGTAGAATATGGTGATTGACGGTGTCGAAAGCCACACTCACATCCAACAGTGCCGGTAGAGTAACCTCACCCCTGTCCATAGCACCATGCAGGTCCGACATCAGGCACAGTAGCAACAGTCTCTGTAGAGTGTCCTCTTCTGAAGCCAGATTGGTTCTTAGGCATCAGACCATTTGCTTTCAAGTAGTTTAGCAGTTGGACAGCCAATCAGCTTGGATAGGTACGTCAGATTGGAAATAGAACAGCAAATCTGGATCGAGGCCAGACTTCTTCAAGGATGGTCTGACAATAGCCCTCATCCAGAGTAGCATTACAGATGAGAGTGATGTATAATAATAAGTCCTCCAGCAGCTCACGAAGCAGGAACGCCGGGACCGGATCGAGTGGGCAGCTCTTTAACGGCGAGGAAAGAATAATTTTCCGAACTTGTGGCTCCGTCCCTTTCTGAAATATAAAACATATTGCTTCCTGCCCCTTAGCTAGTTCCTGATCCACTCTAGACATATACCCTTATCCCCTAATGGTTCAATTTCGATATTAGAATTTCATGGTTCACCATATCGAATGCCTTTGATAGGTCAAGGAAAATTCCTATAGAAAAGTGACCATTCTCTCTGGCTCTGGATATTTTATCATACATTTCCATGACTGCCATAAAAGTGGAGTGGTTTTTCTGGAACCCGTACTGTCCTTTGTATAATATGTTAGTTGCTGTGATGTATGACATCATTCTCCCATATAGAATTTTTTCAAAGAATTTTGAAAGTATGGTAAGATAGATATAAGCCTGTAGTTTCCAAGCTGCTTCTTGTCTCCACTTTTATAGATGGGTATCAGTTTAGCTATTTTTATATTGTAGGGACCACACCAGAGTTGATTGAGCAATTTATAATCTGTGCCAGCGGTTCCGAAATTGCTTCGACTGTAGATTTAGCAATTTTGGAGCTAATTTCATCAGGTCCTCACTATATATCGTATGAAGCTCTTTGGCTATCCGCATTATCTCTGAAGGATTGGCTAGTTCGACGCCAATTGAGGAGATCGTTGGGCTTTTCATCAATTCAGTATACAAAGTATCTGTTGGAACTATGCTTGCCGCAAGCCTAGGTCCAACCTCTGTAAAAAAATTCGTTGAATTTGCTAGCTATAAGATTTTTGTCACCGGTTAAGACACCTTCAATAATAAAGTCATCTAGCATGGTAGCATGGCCGTCATCACGAAGAAGCTTTTTGATCACCCGCCAAGCTGTTTAGGTCATTCTCGCATTCTATAAATTTTTGTGCGTAGTACTGCCTCTGAGCCTCCTGGCAAATTGTTTTAAATTTATTTCGGTAAATTAAAAATTTCTCTCTATTTTCTATCGTAATCTTAATCGTAATCTCCAAACTTGTAAAGCGCTACTTGAAGACCAAGCACAGGGCAACAGCCTATTCATGAGCCCTACGTCAAATCAGAGGGGGTTTCCAGAGAGTAGTCCAAAAGAGTAGTCCGTCGGCTTATGTCACAAAAAGAGGGGAAAGAAAAATTTTGGGTAGAATCTTGGCAATGATGTTTAAATTAATGATATGATCGTTCTGAAGCAGAAAAATGCTGTTGCCAATTTTTCTGTCATGGTTTAGGCCCCCATGCGGACGTTTTCTAGCGTTTTCTAGCGTCTAGCTAGCATGACGTCATATCCCCACCTTAAAAACTGCCAATTAGTCAGTTAGCTTGGTGTAAAAATTGCTCACTTGATGTTGGAAGCATGAAATTTGACACATGGTGAAGAAACATTTTAGCTATAGGGCCACCGCAGATTTGCCTTCTGGCCTCATTGGCAGCCATTTTGCAAGATGGCCGACCGAAAATAGAGATTTTTCAATATCTCAGCTTGTAGTTCACTTAGAATCGTAATCTTGGTGTCTAAACATACATATTTAGGGGCAAGGTTTCCAATAGAACTAATTGCAATCACTTACCTATAATAGAAAAGCTAATTGTGGTAGCCACCTTGAAGTTAAGGTGACCTGAAAAGGGCAGTCCGGTGCAAAATATGAACCAGTTGTTCATAAACTGATAGAAGCATGAAATTTGGTACATAACCTAAGGGAATTTTGTAGCTATAGGGCCATCGCAGATTTGCCTTCTGGGCTCCGTGGCAGCCATTTTCCAAGATGGCCGACCGAAAATAGAGATTTTTCAATATCTCAGCCTCTAGTTCACTTAGAATCGTAATCTTGGTGTCTAAACATACATATTTATGGGCAAAGATTTCAATAGAACTAATTGCAATCACTTAACTACAAGAGAAAAGCTAATTGTGGTAGCCATCTTGAAGTTAAGGTGACCTGAAAGGGGCAGTCCGGTGCAATATATGAACCAATTGCTCATTAACTTATAGAAGCATGAAATGTGGTATATTGTATGAACATTTCCTAAGGGAATTTTGTAGCTATAGGGCCATCGCAGATTTGCCGTCTGGCCTCACTGGCAGCCGTTTTCCAAAATGGCCGACCACAAATAAGTTATATAGCATCGTTCACATCATTCACGGTCACATAGGCCTGTACACAGACAGAGACCAGCACACTGTCGAGCAGCTATCACACATTTACGCTGTGCCCTACAGCCCTTCTCGCAGCCACATCTGAGCAGGTCTATCGAAAAGCTTTGGCTACCAGTGAGAGCTCACCGAACCGGTTGCCACAATCTTTCAGTCTCCATGATCTTATACCAGTTAATGCATGTCACGTCAGCAATTACCTAGGCAAATTCCAGGTGAACCAGATCGAGCTCACTTGGTGCTTTGAACTTAAAGTCTCTTATCAGAATCATCATGAGTACTGATGCAGAGGATTCGAGCATTTGAAATGGTGGTGGCTGCAGATGCCGCAAATTTCTCATCTGTTGCAAAGATCGCAGGCAAGGCTTCCAAAATAGTGGCTATCTTCTTGATGCCATATTGTATTGGCACCTGTGTACCCTGCCCTTTCACTGTGATGATGGGCTCCATCTGACCAAGCTTATCTTCAAAACTCTGGTGAAGATGAGCCAGGTAATCCTTTACGAGTGCGTTGAGCTTAGCCTTGGCCATAAGTTTCGTCGATATGGTGGTTCGTGATGCAATGCATGTCTTTGGCGTATAGAAGCAGCCGAAGGCACACTAATATTTGACAACATAGCGCTTTGATGTGAGGTCGATAGTAAGCCCATGTGGTTGCATCATGCTTTCAGTGAAGACCTCTGAACTCCTGGATAGCATGACTTCACCCACGAACATGATGTGTACAGCTCACAGGTTCTTGCCATCCTGTTTAAAGAGGAAAATGAGGTTCTTGTTGTCCTCTATGGCCTATTTGAGGATTTGTAAGTAGTTTTTGTGAAATGGAAGCAGTCAGCATTGAGATTTTGGTTACTTTTCAATCAGTCCCTGTTTTTTAAGCATCACATCATTAAAGATCATGATGCTGCAGTCTTTGGGGTCAGACTGTCGACCAATGAGGATTATGTCATCAGATTAAGAGTGAAATGATGCCACCTACTACTGAGGCTTAGTGCCTCTGTAACTGGTACTTCTCTAGGTCCAGCAAACTTCAAGAATATGTACAAGTGGTCGAAGTTGAGATAACACTTCTTGAGAAGCAAGTTCAGGAGCAGGTCAACTCTCCTGCCCTGCGCACACAACACACTTGATACTGCTTCAGAGAAGCCAGCAGTGGTGAAGTTTTGATTTTATGTCGAGTTAAAAGTGCATGATCTCCATTAGACTTGTATGCTGAGCACTATGTGCAACAGTGTATTGCCTGCCATGCGAGAAGCACACAGACTTTAAATGAAACCCTGGAAGTGCTGTGCAAATGGCGGCCCGAGCATTGTCCTCAAACTGCCTCATAGGTTCCATTTGATTGCTAAGACGATTTGTTAAAGTCACGGTTATCAGGGGAAGACGATAACAATATGCACTATGTGATTGGCAGGACAACAACTGAAACAACAACAAATGACAACTAAATTACTGAAGAGTGTTGTATGTGTGTAGGATCACCAGGAGTCTTGTATACGCCAGCTGATGCCAAGCCAGGTTCCTTTGAATCGAATCAAGGTCAAAGTGTTTGGAAGTAGTGGAGTCGGAAAGACAACACTCATCGATGCGCTCAAATGTGGCTTCTTTGGTAGTCTTCTGCGGAAGGCTGGCATTGGTAACAATATATCAAACACCACTACCTCATCTGCTTCCATTTCAAAAGGTTGGAACTAAAGTGTAAATTATGTGCTGTTTCCTTGTAGGTAGAGAAGAATTGCAGAGTTCTTGGTTTTCATGTAATTTGGTGAATTTTATAAGTTTTTTCATATATCACGTATCAAACAACACTACCTAATCTGCTTCCATTTCATGAGGTTGGAACTTGTACATGCCATGCATATTTTTGTTTTTGAATTCTATTCTATCAGCACTTCAGCTCTTAAGGGTGCAATGAGATGTTGCTATAAGATGTAGTTTCAGTTATGTTCCTGACTAAGGGAATTGTCTCTGGCACAACAAAGTCTGTCAATACACCGCCTTGGTCTGGCAGTGTATTGAGAGACTGGCCCCTCCATACTTGTAGGAGTTCTGCCACACTACCACATGCTGTCACCACCACACCTCTCTCTGCTCAGCGGTTCAGACTGAGCTCATTGTTACATCTATTAGGCAGCGCAGTGCCTTTTCTGCAGTGGGCCCTGCAACCTGGAATGGGCTTCTTGTCATGTCGCCCTGGCTTTTTTACTTTCTTACTACTCCTAAAACTGTCTTATTTGACAGGGGTTGGGCTGGGAGCGTTCCTGAGTATGCGACCTTACCTTGAAGGGGCACTATATAAAAATGTGTATAATAATAATAATAATTATAAAAACAGGCCTGTAGCGTACCTGTTGGATCGCTGTTTTGCTCTGTCCTAGCTTGGTGAATAGATAATATTGTCTGATAGGTAATATGCGTGAGAATTCAAAGTGTTCTCGAACACTCGTAGATTTTGACAAATTATTAAAACACTCTATAGGTATAGAGTCACAAACATTCAAGTTATTGATTCGTTATATATTCCTATTCCTTACTTATGCGACACCGCTAAATTAATAGATATATTGTATATTTCTTATCTGTCCCCGGGTATGTGTTCTTGATCGTTTCCTTTGTCGGAAATGTTCCTCTTCGCAGCACAGAACGTTCCTCGTCTCGTTTTCAACAGAGTTCGTTATGTCGTTGCTTTCATTCGAGTTCGTGTCCTCGACTTCGCGATTCTCCTCTCCTCCTGTATATGTCGGGTATTCGAGTGAAATACCTTTCTTCCGGCAGAGTATGGCCTCCACCAATCGAACAATTCAACCCTGTTAGAATCAACCGCTGTCGGATTCTACAGTTCCTCCTTCGATCCACTCTCTGTTGTTGGATCCTCAAGTCGTCCTCCCGATTCGAAGTCAGATGTCGAATCTCTTCACTTCGTGTTGACCGTTTCGATTCAAAGCGTCATGCTGAATCTTCTCGCTTCACGTCGACCGATCCGGTTCAAGATATCACACCGAATGTCCTTCTCTCCTCTCGATTTTCCTCAGTTCTCGTTGGTTTGCGCCAACTGTTTAATTTTCGAACCAAGCGCTCCTGTGATTGGCCACTACTACCTCACGCCACATCACGCCATATCACGCGATGCGTCGCACTCTCAATAGTGCACAGTCTGTTTCACCGCCTTGTAGCATCGTGGGGCTAACATTTATTATGCCCTAGGTGTCGCCTTGCGATGTCGCATCATTATTAAACATATATATACATTTAATGATAATAAGCTGTCGCTACAAGGCCACAGATTGTTGCATCTCATGGGTGGGGTGAACTGGTTATTCCAGGGTTCAAGACAATACCCTTTTTCATTTGTGGCACCATCATGTCTGGAGGGCCTTCTCAATGCAACTGGCATCTAACTAAATCATGTGTAACATGTGATCTAACACCTTATCAGCCTGTTTTCCAATTAGTTACTTTTGTTCTTTATTGGTTAACCATGGAATTGTGATAATCTGCCTATCCAGTTTATCCACCTATTATCCTAGCAAAGAAGCATCAAACAATAGTCGCTTCAAAGTGTATTCAGTAATCTAAATTCCTCATTTGAGATTGAAGAGGTCAGAGAGACCAGAATACAATGAATAAATAATCCAAAAGAGGTAAGATCCGAGTCCAGTGCAAGAGATGCGGTAGACATTTGCACTGGTACAGTGAAACTCCGTTAATGTGCGCATTTATAACCCGTGAGTTCGGTTAACACGCGGTGCCACCATGCATCCTGACGCCATGACGTTAACATGCTGAATCTATAAACACACGGTACCTTATTGAAAATGGTAGAGCTAATGGAACGTTGCTCAGTAACCCAAATCGTTGCGAGGTTGTCGAACGATGACGGACACGAACACGATGTTGTAGAGTTGCTTCATTTCATTTCACCCAAACATTCTGTATACCAGACAGTAAGCAGTCTCTCTTTTAATGCTGAAGAGCCTGGTTTATATATAATATTTTCGGCCGATGGCCTAATTACTAGGGTGGGGCAAAAAGTAATGAAAACTCGAGTTCAGTTCCCAGACAAACCTAAATCAAAGGTCCATGTTAAAGTTGATATTGCACCAAAAATGGATTTGTGATATATATAACCGTTTTCTAGCAACTTTGTCTGAAACACCAGCCCGAAAATGGCAATGTGTTGTAAAATGAGAGCTGGTCTTACATCAACCGGTTTAATGGTTATGATTTTCAAATTTAGAACCCAGAGTCAGAGCTACAAACAACAATGAGTAATAAAATGAATGAAAAACCATCTTCCACAGTACTGCAGTGTAAGTGTTTTAACTTAGTTCAGAAAATCAGCTTTAGTTTCTATAGTGGGCAAGTCAAATCTTGAATTCTTCATTTGAATGAAACACCGTGGCGTGAGTCATGTCCGTGAACTCTGCCACCGACTGCAGAAACTCTACTGAAACTGTCCTCTTATCTCTCCTCTCTGATAGCTACACTGCGTTTGGCAGATTCCAGATCTCGTTGCTTTCTCTATTTGACATCTCTGCTGCCTTTGACATGGTTGACCATGAGATCCTCCTGCAATGTCTCGAGTCGTCATGTGGGCTCAGGGGCTCCTCTCTTCTTTGGCTCTGGTCGTATCTTACATATCGCACACAAACGATAATCTGAGGTGACTCCAGAATACACTGGGTTACTGTCAAGTTTGGTGTCCCCAGGGATCAGTACTTGGCCCACTCCTTTACCTGCTTTATACAGCTGATATTTCCTCCATCTTTGTGAAACATTTAACCACTGGCCGCCTCTATGCTGATGAAGCCCAGGTCTTCGTGCATGGGCCCCCGTATGCTCAGCTGTTTCTTATTGCTGTCATTGATGCTCTCTCTCATGACCTTCAAGCATGGCTGTCCTTAAACCTGTCTTCTTTAAACCAAGCAAAGACCCAATTGATTTGGTTTGGCACTCGTCAACAACTGGCCAAGGTTGACTACCCTCTTTTATCTCAAAGCTTTCCTTCTTATACCTTCTCTGCATCTGTCCGTAACCTGGGTATAATTCTTGATAGCTCCCTTTCTTTTTCTGACCATATATCTAATCTCACCCGCTTGTGCTACTACCATCTCCGACGTCTCAAGGCTATCCGAAGATGTGTCTCCTCTCCAGTCTTTACCTCCATTGTGTATGCCTTGATCTGCTTTCGCATTGATTACTGTAACTCCCTCTTTGTTGACCTACCCAAAGTCCATCTCTCCCCTCTACAATCTGTTCTTAAAGCAGCTGCCCGTCTCCCACGATACTCCATATTTCCACATTCATGTTTGAATATCTTCACTGGATTCCTCTTACTGCCCGCATCCAACTATAGGTACTTGTATGACTTATTTGTTCCCCCCGTGAGAACGGTGATGGTCCAGTCTCGTTCCAACTAAAGGTACTTATGAATATTTGCCGATCTTACCTGGGACTAGCTCCTAAATAACTCTGCGACCCATTACGTCTTCCTACTTCAGCTAGCTCCCTTCGCCCTCTTCGCTCCTCTGATCGACTTGACTCATTTGTTCTCCCAGTGAGAACGGTGATGGCCCAGTCTCGTTCCTTTGTTACTATTGGCCCTTCATTGTGGAATCAGCTTCCTCTTTCGGCCCGGGCTGCAGTACTATCCGGTGGTCCTGCCACAACTTTTCGTTGTCTTTAAACATTGATTGTTCCCCGAGTGAGAACTTGCCTTTTTTCCCGAGGACTTTCGCACTGATAGCGCCTCTGATTGGTGGGCACTTGGTAGAGGCGTTTATAAGTTTTGAAATACAATACAATGCAATACAATACAATACAATATTGTAGTGTACTGTGTAGTGTGTAATTTGTGTATTAAAGTGATTGTGCAATATATTATAGTAGCAATTAATGAGTTTCTATGACCCTATTGTAATAAGATTAATGAATTTGTTATTTATTTCTAATGAAATATATTATGTCACACATCTTTTAAAGTTGGGACCCCTAGACATGATACAAAATATGAAAATTAATTATTTCATTAACCAGTAGATGAGGGAGCTTCTATTTATCATTGTCTGGTAGAGGCAACCACTATTTGTCCCACCCTGCTAATTACTGACCCAGGGCAGTGTCAACAGGGCGACCAAAGGTATTTGACAAGGTAAAGAATTTACTTGCAAAATCATGGGTAACTAAGCACACAATAGGTGAAAAATGTAATTTCTCTGGATGCTATTATATATTTAAGGCCAGCCACAAGGCTTTTGGTGATACAGAACTTTCAGTAATTAAATTAGTTAGATGAAACAAGTTTTTACACAAGTTTGCACTGTTGCTTAAACCTAGTGTGATCTGAATGAAGGCAGGAGAGTGGTGAAACAATGCTCCCACTGACTTTTTCAACACCTAGCCTCAGAAGTGGCAGAGTTGAACCAAGGTTGTGGTGTGTGCTCTACTGCCCTCTTAGTTTAAAAAGGAATTTGGCTGTTAATTTTCCTGCACTGGCTCCCCTTATAAGCTCAAACTCAGCTTAGGATACAATAAATACAATACAATACTTAAAATAGACTGGAACTGCAATGTGAACCCATGAGCTCTTTGTGCAGGAAATAGCCACAGTATAGATGTCAAGATATCATTCTTTAACTTAAATGGGTATTTAGACCATGGACAAAATTTATGCCATGGACAAAATTTAATGATTTTATAATTTGGTGGTGGTTTAAATGGGAAGTCAAATTTTGAGAAAAAGTGGGTTGATTATAGCCAACTTTTAGTAGACGTATGTGATGCAGATTCTGAAGATGAATAAATACATGTACTGTTCGAAACTGAGAAGATTGTGAATTTGATTATTGAATGTATACTCGAGACTTCAAAGCTTCAAAGTTGCTAACAAATGTCAACCAAGGCTGTTTTTCAGCTCTTACTTTTTAGTTTCCTCAGATTTCCACCCAGCCAAGCGGTTGTCACATCTAATGCAAGTATACAATACAATGCAACTGTTTTTCACATTGCTCTCTTTCCAAAGTGCACACGACCGTACAACATAGCATCGATGTTGCTGGGCAGCTGTTCATGATAGTCTTGCTCAAAGTCTCTACAGCTTGGTGAAGGCTCGAACCCAAACTCTGCATTACAGGCTTAGTGCTCTAACCAACTGGCTGCTATGCCACAGGACAGCATGAACATGAAACTGTAGTGCATATAGTCATGTTTAAGAAGTGTTTTTCAAATGTAACCTTGCTCTTTCTGACTTTAATTGTAGTTAGGTTTTCAGTTACTCTCCTCTGTTTGTCTTTGTTTTACTTGTGGAGCCCATTTTCATTCTGTCTGCTTCAATCAGCAATTCTGATAAGTGGGCATTTTTCCTTGACAATTTTTAGGCTGTTGTTGACAAAAGTCGGCATAAAGGCACAGGGCTGCAATCATTGCTAAACGTCAACAGAAGGTGCCCAAGAATATAGATTGGTTTATGCACTAGATGACAGCATTCGACATGCGATGACGTAGGTTTGACCTACTGCAACTGAAATCGGATGACCTGAACTAAGCATGGAGACAATCCAGTGTGTTCACTAACACATGCTGGTAATATGATGACAGTGTGTATATATGATGGCAGAATATGATGGCAGAATGACAAAGAGTAGCATGTCTCTCAGTGGTTCACAAACAGTTTGACATCATTTTCCAGTCTGATATGAGGATATGAAATACGAGCAGGTCTAAGTGATGTATAGCAGTAGGGTGAAAGAGCATCATCACCATTGCAACACATTGTGATACAGTGTGATTCACCGATGCATGCAATTGATTGCCTTTAACAATATCATACTTTTCAAAATTATCACATATACATGTAATTGTAATTGCAAATTTATACGGTGCCACTTCAAGAGAAACTCATGAGATACACTTCTGACCTAGCACAATGAAACCACGATTGAACCAAATGGTCTTCAAGCATTAGCAGAAAAGAGGTATAGAGAGGCTGAGGAGGTCATGTCGCAGGTTGTTATGCACTTTATTCCAATAGGATGGGTCAACCACAGCAAAACCTCTATGTTTGACCCTAAAAGTCCAGGCGGTTGGAGCAGAGTGTTGAGGTTCAGATACAGAAGACACTGGGATTCAAAGCTCCTTAAGAGCACAGTCTCCCAGACAATTATGCACGAGCATCAAGATCTTAAACTCAATGTGCCTTTATATAGGTAACCAGTGCAGTTCATTCCACATGAAATTGGATATGCCCAAACCTAGGTACCGGTATGTCACCGATTAGATCAGCTGCAGCATTTAAAACAGATTGCATTTGATTCATGCAAGAAGAAATAAAGGTGGCATAAATGGCATTATGATAGTCAACCCTGGAGCATATGAAAGCATGCATCAGAGTTGTGGCAACTTGAGTTGTAAGCAAGCAGTGTATTGTGCGAAGCTGACACACAATGACTTTTGCCACAGAATATTCAGGCGACACCGAAAATATAGAAAAAATTGTTTGCCTCAAAAGGGTTAAAATTAGGGCTGTACCGAATAGGTGATTATCACTATTCGGCCAAATACGAATAATTGGACCAACTATTCGGCCGAATACGAATACGAATAGTGTACAGAATAGGTCTACCGACAACATTCAAAATTTCAAATGTAAGCAAAAGTTTCAGTTCAGTAAATTTAATACATAAACTAAAAGTAAACAGTCACTGTACATAAAGAATGAGACTACTGACACTGCGATACCGCGATCCAGGCGGTAGGCAATGCCTGGCTGCAACCATAGCATGTTATGCTAATGAGAGAGTTTCTTCAGTCCTATCGGCATAGCAGCCGCTTATGCAGAAACAGATGTCACGTGACCACTATTCGTATTCGGTCCGACCGCTACTATTCGGCCGAATACCGAATAGCTGTTTGGCTAACTATTCGGCCCCGAAGCGAATACGAAGCGAATATTCGGTACAGCCCTAGTTAAAATAGCACTCTTTATACTGATACATTAATTGCAGGATTCCTAAAGGGCTTATGCCCCAGTGTTATGATGAGCAGTAAAATTAAATGTTCCTTTTGGACCCAAATAGCATTTAGTGTTCCTTTTGGACCCAAACAGCCTAAGTTTTAAGTTGTTTTATATAGAGTTACTGCGTTTTGGAGACTGATTTTTCAACTTCACCTGTGAATTAGCTGGTTCTTGCGACTTTCATTTTTTTTGGGTGCTGTAGAAATCTTGAGATTACGATTACTTCCCAGATGAGTTTATTCTTTTGGACACTAAATTTGCGATCTGCACATTGTCTTGACAAATTCCAGTTTTCTGTGGCATCATAAGTAAACAACACATTGTAGCCAGAAACCAAGGTCATATTTTACTTCTAACAGTATCTTTAGAAAGGTCCTACTGTATGTTAGAATGTTGAGCTACCAACTGATGCTGTAGTAGTTTTAATGCATGGAACTGGTCTGATGTATTCAAAGGGTTGATCCAAGAAAATGGTTTACGACATCATCGCAGTCTTGAAACCCAGTTGTCGTTTGAAGCAGTTCATGATGGCTACACTCATGGAATCGATGTACAACAGGTGACAATTTCAGGTAGACTGCAAAATACTGTTTAATTTAAGAACTTCTATAGCACCACTGTAATAATGCTCAAAGAATCATTTGATGGAGTTGCACCATGGATTATCATCATTCTCATTATAAGATAGACAGTCAACTGACCTGGTCAAATGGTGATGTTCTGAGAGTCAGCATAGAGTGAAGTTAGTAAAGCTGGTTGAAATGTAAAGGATAATAGACTGTTAGCCCAGTCTATAAAATTATTTGCTTTTATTGTGCTGTTTTAGGTTGTTAGTTTAAGCTGTTTAGGAATTGAAGGCTGTCAATGAACAGCAACTGACCCAGGCTTAATGACGGATACTTTTCCATGTTATTGGAAATGCAGCTGATTTTCTCGCTCTATGCCATCTTACATGATGAAATGGCTATCATATCCACTCAGATTGTGGAAGACCACAGGTACCTTTCACTTGTTTGGTATATGCAAAGTTTGAGGTTGTGCTCATTGTGAGCAGCACCTTGGTACTTACCTGTGAAATGACAGTGGTTGTGGATCTGTTCTATTCCAAGCGCATCACCACAGAACGACTGCTGACATGATCATCTTCGCCTTGTAGGCCAAACTCTGATGGAGACCAGCTTATCTTGCAAACATCTCAAGAACTCTCTCCCTGATGAAGCACAGGCTTGTTCGAGTGGCTGTCACTTCAAACCAGTGTAGCAGTGGCTGCATGGTTTCTGCTCAGTGATCAATCTTTAAAGTCGAGTGTAGCAGTGGCTGCATGGTTTCTGCAGTGGCTGCATGGTTTCTTCAGTGGCTGCATGGTTTCTGCTCAGTGGCTGCATGGTTTCTGCTCAGTGATCAATCTGGTGTTGCTCTCATTGCTCTCCATGGCTGCACCTTTGACTGAGATGTTCGACGCCTCCAAGTAGGCGTAGATGATGTGTGGAATGCACATCTGCTTGTGATAGTTCTGGAATTGGAGGATGTTCTTGCCTTCTTCCAGAAACTTGATCCGCTGTGGTCTGTTACTAATGCCCAGGCAATCTTTGGTGTGGGTATACAGTTCCACAGTCCCTGATCAATGGAGTATGCTATGCTGTTCACAGGTATGGTTGGGCTTTGCTAACAAGCAGGAAGTAGATCATTTGGGGCGCAATTATTTGTAAGTTGGTTCGTCTGGGCTACCTCCCTCCTTCTTTTCAAACTTTTGAGGAACTCTGCAAAAAAGCTGATCGTGATCTCTTTAGTAGCATTCTTAAAACCCTAGTCACCTCCTCCATGACCTTCTACCTCCTGTTTTAAAGACCAGGTATGATTTGCGCCCTCGTTCTCATAATCTGGTTCTCCCTAGATTTGACTCTGTTACCCGACGAGCTTTCCGGGGTAGGATGCTTTACAGTTAGGGTCTGTTCCTATTATTTAATTTTTGATCTAACGTTATTATTATTTCATTCTATTTTCTTTCATTCTGTATGTAATATTGTATGTACAGCGCTGTGCATTTGCTAGCATTCATTAAAGAATATACTTACTTACTTACATATAACTGATGCATTCAATTAGCATCAATTAGAAACACTAGGGGCCGTTGGAAATGGGAACTTAGGAGTTAGGATGACCAGTGCTGGTCGATGGGTTTATCTCTTAAACTTGACTGCATCACTGGACTGGTTAGTTGTCAGGAAGTTTCAGGCTGAGGCTGACGCCCAACTGCTGCCCCAGCAGTGGTAGTAATTACTTCAGGTGGTGGACTGGTGGGGTTATGTTCGATGAATCATGAAAGCCTTAATGGCTTTCATCAATTAAAAATTTAATCAATGATCCTGTTAGGCCTACAGCTAGGTTTTCATTATATGTTTTCATCATTATTAGTTTTGACTGTTTTACCTTCAGTTATCGTTTTTTGCGGGTTCCGCTAGTTTTAGTTTTTATTTCATTATCGTTTTTGTGTAAGTTTTCGTTATAGTTTTAGTTAATTAAAACCTTAAGTTTTAGTTAACTAAAACCTTAAGTTTCCGTTAACAAAGGTTTTGTTACCGCTAACAAACACAACACTAGTTGGATGGCATCTGTTAGGTCAATATTATACACCTTTTTGTTAAAGCAATTTCTTACATCGATCTTGTAAGCCATTTTAATAATGGGATCCTGTTGGAACTTGTCTTCGTTTCATGGGCAAATGCCCAGGTTTTCTGCCAAATGGATTATTGTAACCAGTGATGTTTCAGTTTTTAAAATAATTACACTTTATGGTTGTATTCAGTTTTGAGTTCGTATTTCTATTTCAGTTCAAGTTTCAGTTTTGGAATAGCATCAGTTTTCATTTCAGTTTCAGTTCTGAAATAATTATCGCTTTGTTTTTAGTTACTGAAAAATTTAAGTTTCAGTGTCTACATACCGGTACATATTTTTCCATTGATGGAGAACAACTTCTGCTCTGTCAGTGGCCATGTTGGCCAACGATTTTGCCTCTTTGTTATTACAGCAGTTTTTTCTGTGTCTTCGGCGAAACCCGCTCGTCGGTTACTGTACATACAGATGCTTATTGTTGTCAAGTTTGTGTTTTTAACTTTTCTCGCTTTTCTGTATTGGATAATAAACATCTGGACGGCAACTCGTTTAGAAAGTCTTGGCGTTTGACCTTTGCCATTGACCTTTGCCATTAGATGGGTCCATTGTTTACAATGTGCAAAGTGATACCAGGTTTGTCATGTCATCATTACTTCTGCCACCTGGCGAATGGGTGCCGTTCTTCACTCACTCAGATGGGACGAGAGAGGTTTGGACGCTGCATCTTATGCCAACTTCTGAAGACCGTGTTGATGTGGGGCTTTGTGCACTGCGATTGCGCTGCCCGTCACTTTTCTTCACTCTCGATGCTACTCAGCCTGGGGACTCTGAACAGTCAACTGCTTACATCGGACGGGAATTCGTCGCTGAATCCGTCGACTGGGCTCTTTGTGTTGGCGTTGGAGTTTGTTGCTGGTGACTGGTGTGTTTCAGGCGGTGTTTACTTGTAGATGAATTCTCCTGTCGTAGTGACTTTAATGTCATAGTCTAGAGTGGCAGAAGTGGGATGGGTGTCCTTTTCTAGGCTGCCTGTTTTCATGTTTTCGTGCTTTACGTTTCATTTGTTTTATTATGTATGTACACCAGAGTGCATTAATGCAACTGGTATAATAAAGAATATACTTACTTACTTATGGATGCACAACCTATTCGATGTAAATCTGCCTCCATGGGTGCAAAGGCTAAGAAAATGAGGTTGCTAACACTTCATATCCATGCATAGCCAACTCAGCTATGATCACTACACTGACTGTACACTGTTGGTGGGAAGATGAGATGGCGAGGGAGAGGACTGGCTACCCGCCCTCATGTGCCGGGGCTAAGAAAATGAAGTCACTAACACTTCATACCCATGGCTACCTCAGGGCTAGCTTCAGGGGCTGCTGTTCTTTTTCCAGATGTGTCAACATGTTATATGATGATCTGTGGTTGGCTAAAATGTATTTCTATTACATTCTGGTACAGAGTCAGCATAAGCATCTCTTCCATGTATTTGTTAAGCAGAGCTGGTCAGAGGATCAATCATAATGTTGTAATTGCACTGTATCTTCTGAGAAAGATACTTAAATGGTTTCAGTGCTATTTTGTTACATTTTGAAATATTTTGTGTCAGTTGTCGTTAAATGGAAATTCTTAATTTTCGTTTCAGTTTCTATTTCAGTTAACTGAAATATGACTGATTGTAATTCACTTCTCATCGGCATTTGGATTTTGTTACACAAAACTCCAAATGGCTCAAAATTCTCTGGCTAAAGCCATAATGACAAATACCAACATATCTCAACCATCTTGCATACATTGCGCTGGCTGCCAGCTGAACAAAGAATCCAGTTTAAAACTGTCTTGTTGTCTAAAAGGCATTACATTTAAATCAGCCAACCTTTCTCTCTCCTTTCTATACAAGTAAATTTTGCACTCAATTGATAGATGCTTAGGCTCGTGACTTGGATACTTTCACTGTGCCTCACACCAGAACTGTATTTTGATCCTCAACATTATCAGTAGCTCTTTGCATTCTGTTGGTTATTTGTTGTCTCTCAGGTTTAGACTTAAGACTTGCTTATCTGCCAAGCCTGATTATCTGGTTTTCTGACCAGTTGCCTTTCCACTGGACTTCTCCAACTTATTATGATTCTTGACTACAACTTCGCTTGAAGTGACCATCAATTGATGCATTGTGCATTATGATTACAGTAGAGAAGTAATTGCATTAGATTAGATAAGAATCGACGTTTTCAGTTACATTTTCAGGTATGCCTTATATTAAATCTGAAGGGACTCTGTGCATGTAATGTTTGCCTTCAGCCAGATAGTGACAACTGCTGAGTGGTCTGAATCACATTCCAGTCTGCATAAGACTCTGCAGTTCTCCATCTGTTGACAATTGTGTGATCAATCTCCGTCTTTGTGTTTTAGCCATTGTTAGAAAACCATGTAAACTGATGGATATCTTGCCTCTGAAATTGTGAGCCACGTTTGTGGTATCTGGCATATAACAGAATTCAGAAACAGAAGTAACCTTTCTGTGTTGTCATTAAGGATTCCACATGCATAGGTTTTGAGTTGTAACTTCTATGGCACAGTGTATGTTGCACAAGGCATAAACCAATGGCAAACCAAAACCAAGCAATATCTACAAGCTGAGTCTATAAGACAGAAAGGCAGCCTATGGTGTATAAGCAATTTGAAAAAGGTAAAGTCTTAAGTCGAGAATGGAATGACGTAAACAGAATGGACTGCACAGGGAAAGAGTTCAAAACCTAATGTGCTGCATCAAAAAAATCTTGTTTACCAAGAATAAGGTATGCTCAGAGAAAGACAGACATTTGCATTTTCATGTGTTCGTGCAATCACAAACCTTGAGCAGAATTGGTTCTTGTAGGTCTTCCAAAATCACAGTGTATAATTTAAAAAAAAATTTGTCTTCACCTGTGGCCTGATAGTTAATTCTTTGCATTACATTTTCAACTGGTGAACATTATCATGTCCAACTGTGAGTAAGACTTTGTAGGAATTCTACTTGCAGTTGGTTATGTAGCGGTTCTTGCACTCCCTGTGTTTTTTGTTGACATTGTTTTTGGTTTGGGAGGGGAGCATTTGGCAGCCATCAGCTACACTCCATGCCCTCCTCCTTCGTCAGCCCTGGCAGCCTACACCAGCCATGGCAGTCGTCAGCCATACTCCATATCCTCATCCTTCGTCAGCCATGGCAGCCATCAGCTCCTCCATGTCTGCAACCTTTGTCGGCCATGGCAGTCTTCTCCAGCCATGGCAGCCTTTGCCGGCCATGGCAGCCTTTGCCAGCCATGGCAGCCTTTGCTGGCCATGGCAGCCTTTGCCAGCTACTGCCGGCTCATAAATACCTGAAGGACATGAACACTAGAGACCGATGTGATCGGCAGAAAGAGGAAGTGAAACTATAGTGCGTCGAAGAGGATCTATAGTCAAACTGTATAGTGCATCGGAGAACAACTATAGTCAAACTGTACTGTATTCGAGCGATTTAGAATGCGGCGAGTGGACATCGGGACTTTTAATTTCTGTTTTCTTGTTTTGGAGTTGTTGAATAAAGGATTAAAATGACGAATCGTCTCCTGATTGACCACAGGAGCCTTGCCCAAACAGACTCGAGTGATAGATAAACGGGCCCGGGGTGGTTGTAGTTCTTAAGACCAGGGTTCCCCACAGTTATTGCAATTGGAATGACTGATGTAAAAGAAAGTTGTTGCGTTTAATTACAACTTTAAATGATTCTGATCCTTGTGCATTATTGTACGAATAGAATACAAGGTCCTATCACTTCCCTACAGCAAACTTCAATCCTTGCAGCCCTACTAGCTTTGTCTGTTATTCGTAATCCAACGGTCCAACCACTTAACTCAACCTGCTCCTCTTCTTTGTCCATCACAAGAATTTGGAAAACGCTCCATAGCTATAGCAAGCTAGCAAGGTATATTCCCCTCTGGAATATACTAACATTCGAACAACCATCTCATCCATCTTATGAACTCACCAACACTTGCTGTCTTGTTATCTCTGCCCCAGTCTTTCACTAAAGACTGAAAATACTCCTTTTCCACAAAATTCTTTCTTGATTCCATCTCATTATCGTGCATCTCTTATTGCGTCAATGGTAAACACAATCTACCATAGCTGTCTTCCAGTCTGATCCTTTGTATCTTGATCTGGAAGTGATTTTAATCTTTCCTGCTTATCGATTTTTTGTTTTGGGTGAATGCCTGTGAATAAGCTGGTTCCCGTTATGGGTTTTTTGGGTGCTGTATAAATCCTGAGATTATGATTACGATTATTTGTGGAGTTCTGAAAGTTTCTTAAGTACTTTTGAGAAATTTCTTGTGGAAATGGTTTTGAAATTGTACCTTATGAATATTATCTGCATTGCAAATTATATTTTATTTGTTATTTGGCCTTGATCGTGGATTTCAGCCTCTGGTGATCTGAGTATCTGGGAGTTCTCTGGCTATGAACCTTACTACATGATATATGATCACTTCATTGGTGATCCAAACTGCATTCACATGGTCGTTTTCAGTCTGAGAGACACACCGGACATCCAGTTGACTCAACTGTTATTCTGGCTCAACTTTCTGAAAGCTCGAATGCCACCGACAGAACCAATTGGTTAGACATTAAGTTAAATATTCCTTAATTTTCATTACTGTATATTATTTATATATATTTAGAATTTCATTACGGTGCTTTATTTTAGGGACCTGCGAAGCTTCGATATTCGATTCGAAAACGAATCGGACGGCGGTATTCGATTCGATTCGAAAATGAAGTCATGATTCGAAATATTTTCGAATCGTTTTTTGGAAAAATGATAACGACTTTGTTGTAAACTAGTGTTTAAAAATTAGGGCTGCTGATTAATCGCCTTTAACTCGACGACAGCAAACCCTATGCAAGAAAATGGTGTATAATTAGAAAGTTATGCTCCGCTTAGATGTATGAACACCAAAGTGCGGTTTTGCAATTGGTACAATAAAGAACATATTTATTTACTTAACTCATAAATTATTTGTGCTATTTTTAGTTCTATTAAATAGTTTAATGTTTAGTTTAATTCAGTGCTTTTTTTCTAGAAAAAAGGTCCGGAACTGAACAATAGGTTCCGGAACTGAACAATAAGCTAGTTCACCTTTATTTTTTCGCGCAAGGCGTGACGGGAACGACGTTCACAAACAAAGTAAAACATGGCGGATCGCTTAGAATCGTTGAATGACTTTAATTATTAATAATCGATGGAAGGTTGACGATTTAAGGAAATTTATAAAAGAAAGAGGCCACAAGACGACTTATCAAGTTAAACATGAACTCGTGGTTGTTGCATTGGCGATATATCAGCAAAAATTGCCGGTTATTGCTTCAAATATCGAGGGCGCAGAAGAGTTCGATATCGACTTAAACACTGCCTCCGAAGCGTCTACAGGAGGGATGGCTGCCAGAGTCCACAGGAGTTACCACCTGGCTGCCTTGCAGCCACGTTAATATCTGCGTATCTCGTCCATCATGACTAACGAGCGCTGCTATCCAGACTAGCCAATGATTACAAAGGTCGGTATTTCATTCATTCCACGTTTATCATCTCATTACACCCAAATTTAGCTACTTGGCTACTTCCTTATGCAACATAGCAATTTTCAATTACAGTATAGATTTTTGAATGTAATATATACTTTCAATTGTTAGTGTTTGCAATAAAGTAGCACTTTTATTTCTCTAATTCAGTTATCACTGTGTTAAGAGGTAAATTTGTACATCTCTTTGATTACTACCACCAAGGTGCACACGTTGATTTTTTGTTTCTTGTGGCATGGTAGAGGTGTTTTCTGTATTTTCATGATGTGTGACCATAACCATGTAGAGTATTGTAGACGTAGTATTCAAATTTTATTACCTTCTTGGCATTAACCTTACTTGATCACCCAGGACAAGATTTGAACCTCAACCACTGAAAGACAACAACCTGACCTTATCACCAGAATCGACCGAAGCAAAGTTCTAGAAAAAAAGTAACAAGGAAAGTAACATAAGAGGCAGGATTTAATGGATTTAAAAGTTTACTATGTTTTGTGTTGTTTCTTTTATCAGGAAAGCCCTCTCTGCATCTTGAAGACTGAAAGTATGCCATCACAAAAGATTCGGAAAATACTTCACAAACTTTGGGCGGTTGTTGAAAAGAAGACTGGTGCTGTGAAAAGTGCCTATTGCTCCTGTTTTGCAGGGTAGGGCATTTATTTGTGCATTCTGGGGGTGCTCGATAGTGTAGTGGTTAGCTTGCCGGACTGTCGAGAGGTCAGGAGTTCAAATCCCAGCCAGGGCAGAAATTTGGTTAGAGAATTCTGCTCCATCTGCACCCCTAGCCATGGCTGCCTCTGGGCTAGCTTAAGGGACTGCTCTTCTCTTTTTCTTCAGTTGTAAAACACTATAAGCGTCATCTATATAAACCTACGATATTGCAGTCTTTCATATGAAATCTTTATCACATGTTAGGATCACTAACAGGTTTGATTTGATAAAATACGAGTAACCGCTATATAAATCCAATTGTACCTGTATCAGCTCTAATGGCGATAGACCAATCACACTCAGTGGACAGAGCCAAACGCTTTATCAGCCTGTATATTACAACATTAAGTATTTTCACTGGCATGTTAAAAGGGACACAAAATTAGAAAATTTATTAAATTAATGAAATATTATTTTTTTAAATAATATGAAATATTTGGTTGACCCCCCAATGGATTTGAGTCTCTGCGGATGGATCAAATAACACAACAGGTAATGTATCATGCTGATTCTACATGCCATTTTGTGGCCACCATAGAAGCTACCGGATGACCGATGGCTCGTCGGTCCTGGCAGCAGATATGGAGGCCATAGGAAGGACAGTAGAATGGGCCATCAGTGCTAATATATTTCATGTTGTTGTCTTTTCAGATTCACTCGAAGTGATCCAGAGTCTGGAACAGCAAAAGTCCGGGACAAGACCACACTAGCTCGCAGACCTAATGCATGCACTTGATAACTATGGACGACACGTTCAGTCGCCAGTGACAATCGTCTGAGTCCCTGGTCATCGAGGGAAATGAGATTGCCAATGCACTGTGCAAACAGGAGCTACGTCACACCACCATGTACCTCCCGACGAGTATCTACAGAGGTCAGTTCCTTAGGAAGTGGCAATCCGAGTGGACTGTCACAGACATCGGCTCAGACTAACGAGCCCTCGAGCCAAAGATCAGCCTGACCCAGAAATACGCCGACCCCAACCGGAGTAAGAAAGTCACCATCACCAGACTACGGCTTGGCCACTGCTGCCTAAACCCACAGTTGAAACTGTGGGTTCGCCACAAATCCGGAAACTGTGACGAATGCGACATCCAGGAATACGTGGCCACTTCCTACTGGAGTGCCCTGCCCAAGCGGCCTCCAGAATGAACTAATCTGGATGTGTGCATGGAAAACTGGTTCTTCGACCTGCGGACACGCACTCAGTCAATCCAGCTGCTTAGACATCATATACAAGTGGCTGGAGGCTTCTGGAAGAAGGATGTAGAAGAGGCTGCAGACTGCGGTTCTTGTGCCACAAACAAGAAAGACAATACATGTATCAAGAACTGTCTTAGTGTACATATTCTAGGATAACATAGGCTATTGAAGAGTACTGAAACTCTTCGAACTCTTGCATACACGGAACACAAACATTATGCTGTAAATATTAAGCCCCACAATGTAACCAAGACAGGGCAGGGGAGAAAACCAACTGCGCTGACCGAGCATGGAGAAATCCTACCACCAGTTTCCCAATGGGGTTTTCTGGTTAGGTAGCCGGTCATCGGCACACCTGTCTTGGAACAACCCCATTTTGTACCGGTTGTTCCCTGTATATATGTGCTTTGTCTGATGCTAATCATCATCAATATGAATGTGTCGTTAAATAATTGTAATTGTAATTGTAATCGAAAACTTATATAGCGCCACTCAAATCAGCGGCGCTTTCAACCCGCATCAATGCCAGCACCGGCAAAAAGGAAAGTTTTCAGGCGTTTACGGAACTGGAGAGGAGAGAGGGCAAGAAGCTCTTGGCGGAGAAACAAGGGAAGACAGTTCCAAGCAGAGGGGCCAACATAGGCGAAACTTCTGGATTGTGCCGTGGAAGATCGCATAAATAAACATATACACACACACGTATTAGGGCTACCTTGTTAGCGGAACCTGAGCTTCCTTAGGGTATTACCTTTTGTCGCTGGAATGGTACACATTTTTGTCGCAAAATGTAAACATTGTTTATATCGAAATGAGGCGGTGAACAACAAAAGCTGATTGATAGAATTAATGCTGATCAAAAACAAAAAATGCAGTGGTTTTAATAATACTCAGAACATAATAACATTGATTATTTCGGTTAAACCCTCTTAATAATGCCTGCAGACGAATGTTATACAAAACTCAGGTCTGCCTGTAGAGAACAAAAATAATGTTCAATGAACAAAAAACCAATATAAACTGTAGTTCTATACCCATAACATAACATAATGATATTTCTGTGAAAAAAATCCCGGGTTACAACATCGCCCTGGCATATGAATGCAGTACAAAAATCAAAAACTGAGGTCTTCAAAACAAAACAGATTAATGTTCGGTAAACATGAAACATACTAATATATCAGTAGTATGCCTAGAACAGTATAAATTTATTTACTGCAGATTACAAGACTCCAATAGAGTAGATCGGACTAGAAACTAAATACCTCATTTCACTAATGGAGGTAGCAGATTGCACAAAGCTGCAGTTATGATTAAGATATCATCAAACAATTGGACCAGAGTGAGAGGCAAAACTGAACTGAATATTCGAAACCATTTCAATCTGTTTATCGCACCTTCTATGTGGATGCGGGCATTAGTTAATTTTCTGGTTTTTAACACATTTTCCCTCGTCATCTGAACCAGAAGGAGACGAAACAGCAAGTCATCTTGGATGGTGAAACCCTATAGGCCTACGCCAGAATAACGTCCGCAGGACCAACAGGGTCAAGCATCCCAGCCTGCTGCACAATACAGAGTTCTGTTGCGCGCCCTCTCCAGGCCTGAGAAATAAACGAGATAATGTTGTGATGTGTTTATAATCAGACCGTGTGGCCGCTTGCAAATAGGTCTCAATGGCCCAGCTGATCACCTCCACTCCCGCATTCAATAACCGCACACGCGCGCATTTTACTGTGGCACCGGTTAAACAATCGTAACATCTATATATAGAAATTTACTATAAACTATTATCGAATAATCAATCAAACATTTTTAAATATTTGCGTCAAACTATAGTTCATAGCAACATCGGCAACGGCCATGCATGTCTATGCGGCCATGATTCTGTTTGTTTGTGAACGGGCGGAAGTAAAAGCAAAATTGCTGCGCATGCGCATTGGTAATGGTGAACTGGCTTATTGTGGAAGGGCTAAAATCCCGAGAAAAACGGGATTGGGGGTTGGAATGGGTCTCAATAAACACTGAAAACAGTTCACAATACTGAAATTAAATTAAAATAACTAAATTATTGTTTTTGTTATTAAAATAAAAAATTATTTTTTAGTAGCTGAAAAAAGGTGCCGGAACGCCGTTCCGGCGTGGCGTTCCGGCTGAAAAAATGCACTGGTTTAATTAATTTTAAACTGCAGAAACGTTATTGATAATATTGATACTGTGATACGCCTGTGCTATCAAGCTTCATGAATATCAAACTGGTACCCGCCGATTCGATTCGAGATTCGATTCGAATTCGAACCTTTACCCCCGATTCGATTCGAGATTCGATTCGACTGAAAATTTGTGCTTCGCAGGTCCCTACTTTATTTATATATATATTTATATATATATATATATATTTTATATATTTCCATTTATTTATATATATATATTTTATATATTTCCATTGCTGAGTGAGAAATTTTGCTGCTTACACCTACTCTTCCACCGTCCGCGACTTGGGTGTCACACTTGACTCCTCCCTCACATTCAAAGAGCATATGTCCAACATGACTCACACCTGCTTCTTTCAACTGAGGCGTCTCAGGGCCATCAGACGCTCGGTCCCACCTTCTGTCTTTACCACCATAGTTCACGCATTTGTCTGCTCACGCTTGGACTACTGCAACTCACTCCTCATGGGTCTCCCCAAGCAGCGTCTTTCCCCCCTTCAATCTGTTCTAAATGCTTCTGCTAGGCTCATCGCTCGACTCCCCCGGTTTGCCCATATCTCTACTTACATGCTTGATGTCCTTCACTGGCTCCCTATTGCTGCACACATCCGATATAAGATCCTTTTCCTTGTCTCTAAATCTCAGCAGCCTGCTGCCCCGAAATATCTCTCGAACTATCTGTCAAACCGCTATCTGCATCTTCTTCTCGCTCATTGCGCTCTGTAAATCGGCTTGATCTTTTTGTTCCCAAGGCTAAAACTGCCTTGGCCCAGCATCGGGAGTTTGCTGTAGTGGGTCCCACGATCTGGAATGACCTTCCTCCTGTGCTCAGGGCCAAATTAATGACTGGCTTTTCCTCATTGGTCTCGCATTCCCTAAAGGCATTTCTGTTTCCCCAGGGCTTCTGTGCTGAGAGCGCCTCTGAATAGTTGTTCTGCGAGAGTCGCTTTATAAATTTCTAGATACAATACAATACAATATTTAGGAAATGAAAAAACTAAATCTGAGATCATCTCAAAAGCTGATTTTAAGGGTTATGGAATTGGCACACAGATAGAAAGACTTTGCGATAAAAGTTGAGCATCGTGTAAGCCTCCCAAGACAGATGTGAGACAAGAATCCCTTTCTGAAACAAATTCTATTCCCTTAAACATTAATGTAAATACAGGTTTCAAATACCCACTTATTCCTCCATAGCTGGCACTGAGGCAGTCGTATTTGGTTCCACATGGTCACACTTATTGTCATCAATGTTCCATTTTAGGCCCCTTACTCTATATCCTCTACACTGCTGATTTTGACCAAATTTCTTCTTCCTTAGGGGTTGCAGCTCATCAGTATGCTGATCACATGCAGGCATGTGTCCGTGATACAGCTAAAGAGGCTATCTTCTTAATGGAGAAAATTGGGGTACTTGATGCTGTCTTCGTCTGAATGCTGGGAGCCGCTTACAGTAGGGTTGAGTGAAAATGTCAATAAAAGAAGTTTTGTAAGGAAACGTTTTCTAATAGTGATCAAAAGTTGCCAGCATGTTAGTGTAAATAGTGCTCAAAATATTTTTGATTTTGCTTTGCGTCTTCTGCCCTCTACCGGTGGTAAAATATTTAACATATACAATCCTTAGGAAAACGTCAATGTAGTGCATTTTTTTTCTTTTTCTTGAACTAATTATCGTCGAACGGTTACAATTCATGAACTGCACATTTAAATCAGTTGTGGAAATCGCATCTGGTGTGCTACAGGATTACGGAATTGTAATGCCTAATGACTGCAGCGACATCATTGAAAGGAAGAAAAGTATATGACTGTGAGTGTTGAAGGAGTTTCCAGAGAGTAGTTTCCGGAGGGGGTATCAATAGAGGAGGCAGAGCAGCTGTAAAGAAGGGTGTCATTTAGGGCTAGAACAGAGGTGGGCAAACCGCGGGCCGTATCCGGCCCGCCAACACTTTTTATCCGGCCCTCACAATTCTTCAGAAAATTTAAAAGAATTCAGACCGCAAGAAGTTTTCTTTGTTTTACTCAAGTGGCGCTGCTCTCTTGCTCGCTATTCCGGTCTCGTCTTTAATAATAACTATATGCATCAACTCTGCCGATCTGCCCCAATTCCCTGCAGAGGTTTTTGCACATGATCTGTATATGCAGAAGTGAAATCCGTTCAAGTAAAGCTAATGTTGCTTTGAAAGCAGACGAAAGAACAAAACTACGGGAACTTTCCTACCATGCAGTTGCAAACTGCAGGGTAGGAAAAATATAGCCTTCAGCTGTCAAGTTTGACAGAAGAGTTCTCCAGACGACTTGTGGATTTTAAATCAATTGACACTGACTTTGCTGTGCTTTCTATACCGTTCACATTTGACGTTGACAATTAGCTCATATACGGAACTTCAGCTGGAGTTTACCGACCCACTACGTGACATTGTTCTCAAAGAACAGCTCAAAGGATCAGACCTGATAACATTCTTTTCTTTGCTCAGGAAGGATAAATTCTCAAATCTACAAACTTTTGCTTTAAAAATAGTTGTGTTATTTGCATACACTTACATCTGTCAACAAAGATTTTCAACTATGAAGATAAACAAAACCAAGTACAGGTCTCAGTTAAGTGATCTAAACTTGAACTCGAACTGTGAATTGCAACCAGCGCAATCACTCCGAATTATGGGAAACTTGTTAATTAAATGCATGCATATTCAAAGTCGCATACATCTCAATAGTAAGAGCCGAAGTGTATTTAACATATTATAAATAGTAAACTGCTTTTCATGTTAGTCATTATTAAAAGTTAAAAAATTTGTTATCTGGTCCCCACATTTTTTTGGCATTTAATGTGGCCCCATGTGCAAAACTTTGAGTTTGCCCAGCCCTGGGCTAGAAGAATTGAAAGGCAGAAGATCCAATGAGTCAGGGTAGGAGTACTTGAAAAGGCGAGACTTCGGTTTGGAGTGGAAAGCCCGGAGATAGATAGAGGAACATGAGGAGAAGGATGGAGGACGGGTTGCAATGATGATGGAGGAACCGAGGATATGCGGAATTCAAGGGGGAGAACTTTCCAGAGAAGTGATGCTCTGTTGGATATGGCTCGGTTGGAGAGCTTGAGATGAGTAGTGACTGGGGGTCGAGAAAGACTGAGATAGGATGATCGGGTGGAGCGGGTTGCCTGGATGGTGAAGAGATCACGGAGATACTGGGGCTGGGAATATTGTAATGTGTTGTAGGTTTGACTTTGAAGTGGATTCGCTAGTTTAGCTAATGGAGTAATTTGAGGATGGGAGTGATATGATGATGTTTGGGCGTTCTAGTGACAGCCCTGGCTAGTGAGTTTTGGATAAGTTGGAGACGCTTGATTTGGGTGGATTCAAGGTTGAAGAAGAGGGAATTGCTGTAATTAAGCTTTGAATGAACAATGGAGGTAGCAATGGTAGAGGAAGTTTTAAAGTCGATCTTGGGCCATATGCGACGAAGGTCACAAATATGCATGAAACGAGAGGCTGGAGATATGGTTAGAGAAGGAGAGGTGTGGATCAAAAGTAAAACCAATATTGTGGATGGGAGAGTCCAAGGTGAAGGCAAACGATGATGAATTAGTTAATAGGTGTATGGAAGGGTTAGGGCTTTTTTTTATATGATCAGGAAAGCCTAGGATGATTAATTCTGTTTTGGAAGGGTTAAGACAAAGGAGATTGGATGACATCCACTGTGGACTATAGGTCAACCACATTGAAATATTGCATCACTAGTAGAGGGCAGAAGATATCATTCGAAATTAAAAATATTTGGTGTCTTTCTTTCTCTACCCAAGTTGCATATTTTGCCCACTATTAGAATTAATTTATTAAAAAACAATTTTCTCACTGCACCCTAGTGTACATATTTCCAAACTCGACCTAATCTGCAGTATCACTTTCCTGCTATCTCTTTTTCAATTATTGTGCACGATCCGATGGTGACCTTGGACCAGGGATTGACTTTCTCAGAGCATGTGAAGAATGTATGCTGAATGTCGTGCCACCTGCATCAGATTCCACCATTCAGCATTTGCATACAATTCAAGCAGCAAAAACCATGGTACATGCATTTATACTCCAGGGTTGACTATGGCAGTGCCACTTATGCAGGTCTAATTCATTTCTGCATAAATTGGCTTCAATCAGTTTTGAATGCTGTGGCATGGCTGATCGGTGGCATTCCTAATTTTGGTCATATATCTAGGTTCATGAGAGACGATCTGCGCTGGTTACCTGTGCAAGAACGCATTGAGTTTAAGGTTTTGATGCTCATGCTTATATTGTTTAGCAGACTCTGCTCCATCTTATTTCAAGGAGCTATGTGTCTCAGTATCTTCCATACCAGGTCGCAGATTTCTCCACTCTGTCATGCAAGGCGATTTGGTTGTTGCACCGGCCCTGGCAACACGAGCTTCCATGGTCCAACACAGAAGCTTTGCTGTGGTCGGCCATCTGGAATGAGTTGCCTAGGGGGTCCATAGAGTAGTGGTAACATCACTGGCATGAAGTGCAGTTGGTAGCGGGATCGTCTCCCGTAACCCTCCCAAGGTCCACTCAGCCTATCATTTGAGAGATGGCGCGTTTGTGAAAATGAGATGTAGGACGTGATGGACGCCTTGCAAGGCTGCTGTATACAGTTAAAATTCGACTCCTGTAATAACTTGTGATCATCCGTTCATACTGATTTGTAATCATACTGCGTAATTGTCAGTTTGAAGATATTAAACGAAGATTATTATTAACGACCTGCGACATGAACAACTCAACTTCTTTTCTGCAAGTGCTTGAAGACCATTTTGTTCGATCATGGTTTCATTGTGTTAGGTCGGGAGCAACTTTGATGAGTCTCTCTTGAAGTGGTGCTATATAAATATACAATTAGAATTTCACCAGATGGCATGTACAACTATCTTGGGTGTCTACCTAAAACTAGAAATGTGCTTTGTGAACAAGCTTTTTCATTTGCTGAACCTTTAGATTTTGGAACTCTCTCCCTGTATCTGACTGTTCTGACCAGTTGCTTTTTTCATTTAGTTTTCAACTTAAAGCTTACCTTTCTCAAACTGCATATTCACCGTAGGCTGTCTTGGTGGATTGATCTTCTAGATATTATTATATTGACCTGAGTATGGCTTGGCTTTAGTGAACCATTGGTTGATGCCTTTTGCATTAGACAGCAGTGTATGAGAAGTTAGTGATTACAATTAAAACCCATTTATGTGCCTTCACTAGAAGGCATTGTATAAACTCTGAAGTTGAAGACTGCTAATGCCGTATCCAATCATTTAAGTTTTCTTCTTCTAACTACCTTTGAAATCACAACGTTAGGTGGAATGCAAAATATGCACAGGTTTCCATCTTTCTTTCACCATTGTTCTTAACTGCTGTTTATAATATTCTAGCACTCATTGTGCTACGATTCTTAAACAGTAGACAATAGACAGTTTGGACAACACATTCTGTGCCTTACTTGTTAATTGTATCTGCATATAAGCGGTCCATATCTATTTGGAAACTGTGAATGGTGAAGGCTGACAATGGCTCTAAAGAAGGTGTTCTGAAGCTTCGTTCACTTTGCTCTTAACATACGACACTCTATCTCTTTTATGCCATAATAATTGGATTTACCAATAAGAAGCATAACCAGGGAGGCACCAGCAATGAGCAATACTGAAATTAGGAGATGAAGTAATGTGCTTTTTAATTCGTGTGAGGAAGAGACGTTCGAGAATCTTAGAAGTGTTATTTAGGTTGGAAATGGATTTACAGTTTGACAGGCTGTTGATGTCCAGGTCAGGTTTCTTAAGTAAAGGCATGACTAAAGCAGATTTAAAACTTTATGACAAGCAGCCTTCAGTAAAAGACAAGTTGGCCAAATGTGCAATAAGGTGGGAGAAAACATCGGAACAGGAGATAAGTTATCAACAGCCTCAGGGGCGCCCACAGGCTTAAAATAATTGGACGCACACCCCAACACATTGAACGCGCACCCCTCCCGTCCCCTTCCATCCCCATCCGTCCCATGTCCACCGCTCATAGTCATACACTGAAAATGACACAGAGTGACTCATAAAATTTAAATTTAAGAGTTATTCATAAAGAACGTCCGCAATGAGGGGAGGGACCATTTAAATGCGAACAAATGCGGACAAGTGGGAGGGGTTATGACCAGTGCGGACATCTGCATCTAAGTTTCAAAATTTGATACTGTTTACTAAACACCTCCTTGTTTCAACCTTCCATGAGAGACGAAAAGATCAGTGAGGTGATTGCCTTAAAGCCGTTTACTAGAACTTTAAGGCACTGTGGGCTAACTTTTCAATTCAAAATATCATGTACTGGTTGACAACTTTTAGTAAGGTGATTTTAAATAAGATTGAACTGGTAGCATGACGTGAGTCACGATATTGGACTTTCGTTCATTGGCTTTGGCGTGCGGACGTCCGCAAAGGGAAGGGGAGGGGAGATCAATTGTGGACAATGGGAGGGAGGAGTCCAAAGTAGGTCATATTTTTCGGACGTCCTTTATGGATGACCCTTTAGATAACATCTAATGCTTTAACCTGCCGTAGTGCTGTTTAACAAAAATATCGATGCTATGCATATTCCTTATGTGGATTTGATTTGGTGGGTGGACGCACGTGCGTCCAGTGCCTTAAACAGGCTGTTCAGGGGCGCCTGTGGGCGCCCCTGAACAGCCTGTCAAACTGAGGCAATCATGTTTGGCTCACACCATCGACTGCACTCTTTTCCTTCTCATTCTAGCATTGACCTTGCTGGCACTGTTGTTTCAATATCAAAGACTGTCAAAACACTTGGGGTCACTTTGGTTGGAGATAGGTTGGAAGGATAGCAGCGATGTTTTCGTTAATGAAAACTAAAATTAGAAGTAAAAATAAATGATTTATGTCAGGAGCAAAAACGAAATTAAGAATTGAATTAGGAATTATTTGCTGAACTAAAATTATGAACGAAATTAGAAATTATTTTCAGAACCAAAATCATTTTACTTGGGGTGCTTAAGTTGAGATGAAAGCGAGTAAAATTGCACACGATCCAAACACTTAATTTATTGGAAAACTTCGGTTGAGATGAAAACACTTCGCTACCACTCTCGATGTAGGCCCTAACCTACTATATTAATTTTGGTCTTCGTTGAAAAAAACTGAAGTAAAACAAAGCACCACGGTGAAGAGTGAGTCTATCAATGCAGATATGCCAGGGTTGCTGAAGATCCTGAAAATACGAGATTTGTTTTCAACATTGAATCGTCGGATGGCCAACTGACTCGAATGAATTCCATCAGCGACAGCACAGCGTTTTGGATATGGTTGTCCACACAGTAGGGCCTACCAGGTTACGCTGATACTAGATAATTGTTTGTTTCGTAAAATGATAATCACACTTGACTCAAATTCAAATTACCAGGTAGTTTGTTTGTGTTTATTTATTTATTTTATACTGCTAATTTATATAGCGCCTCTTCAAATTGTCTACTTAGAAGTAACTATATGATGCTGCATTGTTAGACAAAAGTTTCGCCCCTGTTTTGCTTCAAGCAGCTTGTTTCTTTCTCGAGACAAGTTGGGGGTGCTTCTCTAGGCAAACGTTGCATATTTTTACAGTAAGGAAATTAATAATTATTTGGAAAACTGAAATAAGAAGTAAAATTATTTGAGAACTAAACTAGGAATGATAAGTAAAATTATTTGTGAAGTAAAATTAGAATTAGTAGTAAAATTCATGAGCTCAGAACTGAATTAAAACTGAATTAGGAATTATTTTTAGAAGTAAAATATCACTGAAGGATAGGTTAGTTAGGAAACCAACAATGAGGAATTCTGTTTTTAAAGGATTTAGGCATAACAGGTTGTTCGTTATCCAGGCTGATATCTTGGTGATGATGTTGGTATCCTATCAAAGGGGCGAAAATCAAAACGGCGAATTCAAAAGGGCGCAATCAAAAGGGCGAAAATCAATAAAGCGAATGATAAATAAAGCGCATGTTCAAAAGGGCGAAAAGCAAAAGGGCGCATGTTTAAAAGGGTGAATGTAAATAAACAGGGTGTTTACAGGGGCTTATAAGCGCTTATAAAGACGAATAATATTGAAAGAGTGAAACATGGAAAATGTAAACATCTCCTATTCCATAGCAAACAAGGTTTAAAAAGTACGATTCAGTTAGGGGTCAGCCGGAAATCGCCTCGGACATTTGCCTCGGCCGAATATCCTGTTTTTCGGCACTATTCGGAAGTATTCGCCTCGGCAAATACTGTACACGCAAATAGTTGCTTATCTGCCTCACATGCCGGAATTTGTAGGCTCATAATATCAGCTTTGAGCTTCATCTAGCATATTCATTTTGAAGAAGAAAAGTACAAAAAACGCCGACTCCGGAAGTCCACAACGGACGTCCAGTCCATTTCATTGATTATTTATTTATGAACTTAAAAATGTATTAGTCAGTTATTACGAATACAAAAATTTATTTATGTAATTTTTCATTACATGAAAATGTGAAGCTTCGCTTATGGAACAAATGGTATTCGGTTCGTACCTGGATCCGGCAAATAGTACATCAAATACTCGGATTCGGTACTCGGTGGAAAATGTCTACCCGGCTGACCCCTAGATTCAGTGTCATATTATAAAGACTGTCGATGTTGCTTATAGTTTACTATCCGTCAAGTTTAGTGGGTTTTGCAAAGGTGCTTGATATTTATGTCTAACATGTCCTATTCTTTGCTTTAAGTTACCGGTAGTTGGGAGCTTACCAGTGACTGCTGCTGATCCAACACCAGTTGCTACAGTTGCAGTGATTCTGTGTGTTGTTTCCGTAGTGTTTGTTGCCTTTTGCTTCATATCAGCTACAACTCTTCTTGCGCTTATCTCAGCAAAACTTGGCACATGGTTATGCTCACATGGCAACTTTGTCAAGATATCGCCTTCAGTATGGCATCAAGCCAAGTATTTCGCAATGCGATACTCTGCACATTTCCAATAAGTCTATGGCCTATAATTATAAAGGTGCGCTTTCTTACATTTTGCACTTATCTTTGTACACACTCTTTATTTACATTTGCCCTTTTAAACATGCGCCCTTTTGCTTTTCGCCCTTTTGAACATGCGCCTTATTTATCATTCGCTTTATTGATTTTCACCCTTTTGATTTCACCCTTTTGATTTTCGCCCCTTTGATAGTAAACCATGATGTTAGGTAGATGATTTAGTATATCTGGAAGTCACACAGAAATGTGAATCTGAGGCATGGTTAGTCAGTCGCCAGATGAAGAGCAATTAGATAGGCTGAGTGGACCTTTGGGAGGGTTGCGGGAAGCGATCCCGCTACCTACTGCTCTTCACGCCAGTAATGTTACCACTACTCTATGGACCCCCATAGATGGTAGATAGGAGTGCACGTTGTGAGGGTTTATAGGTCAAGCAGGCCAGTTTAAATCTAATTCTGAATGCTACATGAAGCTAATGCAGCTGATGGAGTTAATGAGTTTGAACGAGAAGATGCATGCAGAACCACATGAGCCAGAGAATTTTGGATGCATTGAAGCCTGTTCACTTGAAGATCTGACATGCATGCAAACACAGAGTTGGCATAATCGAGGCGAGAGCAGACAAAAGAACAGGCCATAGCCTGTGACAGTGTGACATGTGTTTGGTAAGAGCAGACCTTATGTGACGTATTACCCTGATATGGTAGAAACGAGATTTGCAAAGGTTTGTTATATGGGATTGGAATGTGGGACTACTGACCAAAGTGACCCCAAGTGTCACTTAACCACGCCACTTCTAGTATTTCCAATCTCGGAACCATCTTTGATATAAAAACCTTACCTTTGCCAACCACAGCATCGAGCTATCTCAAACCTGTTATGTGCTTATTCATGACCTTCGTCGACTGCACCCAGTACTGGATTACAAGACAATAGCCACCTCAGTTGTTCATTCCAAACTTGACTACTGTAACTTTTCTGCAACATTGACTGTTCTCAAATGAAATGCCTACAAACTCTCCAGAGAATTCTTTCCCATGGAGTCACAAAAAAATCCCAAACAGCACCACATGACCTCTGAAAGTTCCTCAACACATGCATTACAAATTGTGTCTCTTCCCTATTATGCACTGCAAACCTCTCAACCCTCTTACTTTTGCCAACTATTTACCATCCAACCACCCAGGTCTATTCGCTTCTCATCACATCTTTCTTTATCTCAGTCTCCAGTCTCCTCCTCTCTGAAATTCTGCAACTGCTCCTTAATCTATGTTGCACCAGCTCTTTAGAACGACCTCCTAAAAGATCTCTGCCATACTCCTATCTCATCTGTCAGTCTCACCTCTCCTTTGCTTGCCCTTTCCTCTGCAGCTTTCCACTCATGACTGAATCCGAAATGTTCAAGCTATTCTTTCCGGATTCTACTTCTGCACCACCCAAGGATTTTTAGGTACCGACAGAGTTTACAAGTATTTGTTGCAAATTACAGTAAAACTTTGCTCCTTGCAGCCTTTTTTATGTCTTTTGCAGTTGTCAGAGTTAGCCAGGAGAACAAAACCTGATTGAAGTTGGTTTGACAGCACTTTCAAACCTTTGTTATTGAATTTGATAAGATGTGTGAAGATCATAGTGGAAAGGAAGTTTTGATTAAAGTGCTGGATGCAATGGCTAATGAGAGTGGACTCACTAGTGTGACTTCTTTGAAAGAGTCATTTTAAGCATTATTTACCTTAAAATAGATGGTTCTAAAGCATTGTAACAACAGATTAGACAGACCAGAGTTTAGCATTGTTTGTTGCAAATGTTTTTAATATGTTCAGGTTATTCTGGACGCCTACCTTGCCCAGCAAAGGTTCTCTTAGTTGCTACACATGTTGACAAATCCAACATTGTTGCAAACAGCAAAGAAGAGTATGAAAGTTCTGAAGTCAGAGTTCTTTTGGAAACCACCCAACAGAAATTTGAGGCCGAGCTTAACATCTATCCTAAAATTTTCATAGTGGATTCACACCTGGCAATGTCTCAAGGGATGAAGGCACTCAGAATTGTTCTAAGTGACATTAAAAACTCCATCTGTCAGGTACAGATACTTTGTTACAGTATTTCCTTGTTCAAATACAGATATTTTAAAATTAAGTTAATGTATTTTAGTTATAACAGATTTTTTTTACTATTATTTAATAATTACATAAATTATCAAAGCCATGGGGCTTTGTAATTATTTGTGTCATTATCTGCAAGGTTTTGATATAACTGGAGAAGAAATTTTTAAAAAGTTCTGCTTCCTGACAAAATTTAGGTGATTATGATAGACATCTTCAAGATAACACAAGTATAATTTCAGGAAATTTTGAGAAACTTGAAATTAATTTTTATTGCATTTAGCTCAACTGAGTGGTTTGCTGCTAATTTTCATTTGTATTCAGCATCTGATGCTTCTTGCTTCAGTGTGTACAAGTTTTCTCTAATACTGCTTTTCCTTTGTTGCAATGTCCCGGTGAAGTCTTTCACCAGTTTGTCACTGACTGTGCCAAGATTAGCAGGGATGAAGCCTAAGTGTTAATGCAGAAAATGAATCTTCAGCAACTTATTGCACTTCATGGTTTCATATGCTTGAAGCGTGTTGTCAACCAGAGTGACGTAGTTGGTGATCTGTAGTTACAGAGAAAATTCTCAACAACATCCTGGAACATTCTTCCATGTCATTTTCTTTTGCCCCACCAGCAGATATTGAAACCTCTCGTCCGAATTGTAGACCATCAAAAATGCCTTCCTTATTAATGACGTAAGTGTTTCTTGAAAATATTGTTTTCAAATATCGATATCCTCCACCTTCCTTGTTCATTGCTTTACACATAATTTCTCATCAATCCGATTTTTATATGAAGAAGTGGCAGAAATATGTTTTTCTTATGTTGCCAAGCGGTTTATGTGCCATACTTTTTTGCCCTGGAAGACCTGGAACCAAACGCTTAGTTCAGTGCAGAAATATTGTCAACTTGTGCAAAGAAATTTTTCATATCTCTGTGGCAGGTCTGACAAACAGAAATTTTCATACCTGACAACTGTGAACCCCTCCTTGAACCAAGTAGTTCTGCTTTTAGTTTTATCATCTTAGCTCCAGGGCCAAGTCATTTAATTCTGACTGTGTCAGATGAGGCTCATCGGACACAAATGGTTCAAAATCTAGATCACCTTCTTCCACATTTCATAACTCCAGCTGGAATACTGCTATACCCAGATGATTCAGTTGCGCCTCTGGATGCCAGTAGTTAGCAGCTTCCTGCGTGCCTTGCAGCCCCGTCAGACTGAACTGCAGGTACCGGTGATGCACTGTTGTTGAGCTACAATGGATGGGTTGAGTGTGTAATGGAGGAAGTACTAGCTTCACCAGGGAATGGTCTGATAACACTGGCAGATGGATGAGCAGATCCTGAACATCATCAGAACTAATAACCAGATCCAATGTTCCTCCCAGGGAATGAGTGGCTTCTGCACATGTTGGCAGAAGTTCAAGGAAACGCAGCGAGTCAGTGTCAAAGGAGTCCTCAAAGTGAATATTAAAGTCTCAGTTGGGTGTTTCTTATGATAAGGCCCTCAAGTACAGATGAGAATTCCTCGAAGAACATTCCAGTAAGAGATGCAGAGCCCGGTCTGTAGACGGCTAGTAGAGTTGTCGAACCATGAGAGGTTGAAAGAGTAGTGCAAAGCACCTCAAACGTTGTAATCTCCATATCAAGATGAATCGGAGATGCTCGAAGAGATGTTCATGAAGAGATGTTCATGAAGAGATGTTCATGAAGAGATGTTCATGAAGAGATGTTCATGAAGAGATGTTCATGAAGAGATGTTCATGAAGAGATGTTCATGCATAGTTAGCGATTCCTCCACCACAAGTCACTCGGCCATCAGGTCGAAGGTCACGAGGGCGATCTTGTTTAGTGTAGCCAGGTGGAGCAGCATGCCAGAGAGGCACATCATTGGAGCCACGATGCCAGCTCCCAGTGATGGCTAACACGTCCAGTTGTCTCTCAAGCAGTATGTATGCAACATATGTTGGTTAGGGAGCTGGAATTCCACTTAGCCACATGAAAGCCATAGGTTTTCCTTGACTGCTAAAACAGGCAACACGAGCGATGGATTCGGTAGATCCAGTCCAATAACCTTTGCATGGCCCATCGTAGGTGTCAGGGCTGTGAAGGCTGTTTCATTGAGACATCCACACTGGCGACGATCTGCTGCAGGGCACCAAATTCGAGTAATAAACAGCACTTTCCTAAGTAGTCACACAGGTCATAGATCCGACATCCAGAATGTTGATAGTTGTTGAGAGTTGCATTGTTCATGCTAGATCACAGAACGTGAAAACACATTGTACAGTGTACAGACATGGTGCACAGAGCCATGCAGTTTGTATAGACAAGATGTCAGCTCATTGACCGAAGACAGTATCAAAGTTCGGTTAAAATGTCTCTGATAGATTGTCAAAACCCTAAAAGGTAACAATTCCAAGGTCGTGTGTTGAAAACAAAGTAAAACTGAAACTTAGTCTTATTAATGAATTAGACTGATATAGTCAAAAAGCCCAAAAACTCACAGAGCCTATCACGCTCATGTGTACACACGAAAAGCACTGGTATTGGGGAGAGGAATAGAGTAATGGTAACATTCATTGCCAGGAGAGCATTAGATTGCGGTGCGATACTCGTAACCCCCCTCTAGGACGGCGCCTTGCATGGCTGCCAGACCGTGTGTTTAAATAAGATCTTGATTGTACTGTCATGTTTCAATGTAATCTTACTGTGTACTTCTCAGTTTGAATTAATAAAGAAGATTATTATTATTATTAAATGTATGTAATGAAGGTGTTATTCATATGTAGTGACAATAACATTGAAGGCGGTCGGTGTTTGGTAGTGGGAGATTGTAGACACATGCTGGGCATGGCTGGTGCATCAGTTGCATCAGTGACAGTTGAGTCTGAGTGACAAAGATCTGTGTGAACTTTGTCAATCATATGAGTAAGTAAGTAAGTATATTCTTTATTAATTCCTGTTTTCCTTATTAATTCCAATTGCTACCCTTTATAAGTCATCCGTCAGTATTTATTCATGCTTGCATGAAGGCACCTGGTTAATTATTTGAAGTATTTGACACTTACATAAAACAACACCTAAGATTTATCATCGGACGTAATTATCTCCATTTGTAGACAGAGACAGAGAGACAGACTGACACACATAGGGTTAGAAAAGCTACGGTGACTGAATTGGTCAAGGAAGCCTTGTCTTGTCTTCAACCTTCCTCAATCCGAGGGTTGGTCGCTTCATGGACAAGTTTCCTCCATCTCCTCCTATCCTCCGTCTCCGACAACACTTGATAGAACGATAAATCCATCCAAGTTCTGATGTTGGTGAGCCATCCCATCCTCGGTCTCCCTTGTGCGCTTGCCCCTGGTACTGTACCCTGCACTATGTCCTTTTCCAGGCAGTCTCCCTTCTTCCTCATCAGGTGTCCAAAGTAAGAAAGCTTCCTTCGTTTGATCGAGTTAAACAAGCTTCTTTCTGTTCCTATCTTCTCCAGTACCCATTCATTTGTTCTTTTTTCCGTCCACGATACTCTCAGAATCTGTCTCAAGCATTTCATTTCGAATGCTTCTATTCTTTCTTCGTCTCTTTTCTTTATAGTCCAGCTTTCACAACCATATGTTGCCACTGGCCAAACAAGGGCCTTCATGAGTCGTAACTTAGTAGCCAGTTTTATGCTGTGACTCCTCCATATTTGCCTCAGTGCTGCCCCTGTGCTCAGTCCCCTTGCCAGTTTCTCTCTTATATCTCTGGTGCATTCTGCATCTTCAGTTACCAGCGATCCCAGATACCGAAAAACGTCAACCTGTTCCAGTTTATTTCCTCCAACCTTTATGTTGCATGTTCTGCCTTTTAGCGTCATCACCTTTGTTTTGTCCATATTTATCAGTAATCCCTTTTTCTCCCCCACTTGCTCCAATCGAGTGACTAACTTCTGTAGTTCCAGTTCTGATCCTGCCAGGAGTACAATATCATCAGCATACCTTAAGTTCGTAATTTTCCTACCACCTATCTGCACCCCCCCTCCCATCCATCCAGCACCTCCCTCATGATCACCTCCGCCATAATGTTAAATAGATTGGGGGAGATCACACATCCCTGTCTGACCCCTCTCCTGACGCGGAACCCTCTTGATAGTGTTCCCGCCATCTTTACTTTAGCCTGTTGTTTACAGTACAATTTGTTCAGCAAGTTAATAATGTGTGCCGGATAGCCCATCTCCGCCATTACCATCCAGAGCTGTTTGTGCGAGATGCAATCGAAAGCTTTTGTGAAGTCAACGAAACACATGTATAGCGGCTGCTGGTGATCATTCATTTTCTGCATTATTATTCTGAGATTTGTAAGCTTGTCACGCGTTCCTCTTCCTCGCCGAAAACCGGCCTGTTCATCTGCCAGCTCTGACTCTGTTTTTCCTCTCATCCTCTCTAGTATGATCTTGAGGATGATTTTACTAGCGTGTGACACCAATGCTATGGTTCTGTAGTTTTTACACTGCTTCAAGTCTCCTTTTTTTGGTATTGGAATGAAGACTGAGTTCACCCAGTCCTCAGGCCACTCCCCTGTTTCCCACATCGCTTCACATATGCGATGCATTTGATCCAGTGCTGTTTCCCCTGCAGCTTTAAACAGTTCAACTGGAACCTCATCCAGCCCTGCGCTCTTTCCATTGGCCACCTCCTTCATTGCCCGAGCCACCTCCGATCTCAAAGGAGCCGGCTCTCGTGTGTATCCTTGCTCATCTTCAACATTTTCAACCCTATCTTCATATAACTCCTCACAGTATTCTCTCCATCGTTCTGCAATCCCTTCCTTGTCTGTTATCAATTCTCCTGTTGCCGACTGTATGCCGAACAGCTGCGGTTTGAATTTGCCTGTAAGCGTCTTGACTGTTTGAAAAACCTTCTTCATGTTTCCCTTCTTGTTTGAGTCCTCCAGTTCGTCACATATTCCTTCAATCTGATTTTGTTTGTCCTCCCTTAACCTTCTTTGTACTTCTGTCTTCAGTTCTCTGTATTGGTCTTTGTTTCTCTTTTTTGCCTCTCTTTTTGTTTGAATCAATGTGAAGGTTTCTTCGGCGATCCATGAGTTCCTTTTTGTCTCTTTTTATACCCAATTGTTTCTTCCGCTGCTTCCAGCAGAATCGTTTTGGTTACCCTCCACAATTCCTCTGGGGTTCTCTCTCCCTCCTCTTCCCTCAGCCCCTCAAAACGATTCTTAACTTCTATGGAGTAAACTTCTGCCTTTGATCCATATAATTCCTCTAGATTTAATTTTCTTGGTTGCACTGCTTTTTTTATCCTCTTCAATTTGATCTTCAACTTAGCCATTATCAGATGGTGATCCGTATCACAATCCGCACCCGGGTATGCCTTGCAGTTCCTGATGCTTCCCCTCCATTTTTGTGCTATTGCAATGTAGTCTATTTGGTTCTTTGTTTTGCCATCCGGTGATGTCCATGTGTATAGACGTCTCGGGTGATGCTTGAACCATGTGTTACTTAAGCTCAACTCATGATCTGTACAAAAGTCCAATAGTCTCTCACCTGCCTCATTTCCTTCTCCCAACCCCCCCTTTCCCTATCACTGCCGCTCTGACATCTGATGACTGCTTTCCTACCTTTGCATTGAAATCCCCCATTACCATCAGGATATCATGTTTCGGGATCTTTTTTATCACTGCATCTAACTCCTCGTAGAATTGTTCAACACTTTCTTCTGCTGATGTTGCCGTTGGTGCGTATATCTGAATTATGCTGAGGTTCCTCGGTTTTGCACTGATTCTTACCACCAGAATTCTATCATTAACTGGCTGATATTCTGTAAGGGCATCCTTCATCTTTTTGTGAATCCAGAGTGCCACTCCTCTTTGTCCCTGTGTATCACCACCCGAATAAACAATCATGTGTCCCTCCGTGGTTGTAAAATGACCCTGTCCGCCCCATCTGACCTCCGACAATCCACACAGCTCGATGTCATGTCTTTCCAGCTCTTTCCCCAGAATCTGTACCTTTCCTAGTTGAATCATGCTCCTCACATTCCATGTCCCAATATGTAAGATCTTTCGTAACTGGATTGCCGCCTTCTTCTCTACTCCAAAGTCCACGGTTTCTTTTCCAGTAGCCGATTTTTCGACCCTGTCCTGGTTGCCCAACAGGAAGCCTGGGAAACTATAAGTTAGTGGGTAATTACCATGGGCTAATAATAATTATAGTCTGAACTGACTGATGAGTTGTTTAGCTAACAGTGCCTCTATAATTTAATACAATATCTTTGGATGTCGTTTACCTAGTTCAGTGTATCGCAAACTGTGTGCCGCGGCACACTAGTGTGCCGTGCGAGATTTCAGGTGTGCCGCGAGAGAAACCTAAAATTCGCTAGTCTCTTTAATTGACTTCATTAGAAATTATTTCAAAAATACAATTTTCGGCTTTTTAATGTTTTCATTCTAAAGAGTAGTTTCTCATTCACAGTAATTCGATGTCATGTGATCAAAAATAAAAACTCTAGTGACATTAAACTATTCTATGTTATTTGTGTTCACCGCTCCTCTCGACGTCATTATTATGGAGATACTAGCATAACTGTAACTGAACACGGTACGTTCTTATACTGGTGGCTTGAAGTGACATTCCTCCACGACCTTTTCGGAAGGTTGAACACCTTAGATTCGAGTTTTCAATGTCCAAGAGCAAACATAATCACAATCATGGGGAAACTGAAGGCATTCAACGAAAAGTTGCAGCTGTAGATTAAGAATACAAGCAATTAACAGTTTGATTGTTTTCCAGGCATTGATGCTTCTCCACAAAAGAGCATAATAATGGGGAAAATTAGGGAGACGTTGGAAAATCTCGTTTTAGCATTCGCCAAATGCTTTCCTTCACTGGAAATAAAAGAGTATGAATGGGTCATCAATCCACTCGTAAATCACGAATGTACCGGTCTGACGATGGCTGAAGAAGAGAGTCTCATCGATCTTAAGAATGATCTGGTTCACAGAGACTCTTGCTTATCAAGAGTTGTCAGCATTTTGGATCTCAATTCTAAGCCAATATCCAGACTTGAGCAAGATAGCAATCAAGCATGGTTGCTGCCGTTTGGATCTTTGTAACTCTGCGAAGTTGGATTTTCTGTTCTAACAGAAATGAAATCGAAAAAACCTGAGCGACTACAGATGGTGGATGTTAATACGTGTCTGCTTGTCGGCTATCGAACCGCGTCTTGAGTTAATAGGCCTATGCTCTCATAAACAAGCTCATTCATCGCATTAGTGATGATTAGTCAATTAAAAATCTGCTTTAGTCTCGCTATTACTGGACTAAAATGACAAACCTAAAATACGACAAACTGAAATTATTACTGTTGGTTTTGTCATTTGAATAAATTTTAATAGGTGTGCCGCGATAAAAAATTTGCTCTGCTGAGTGTGCCGGGAGTTAAAAAGGTTTGCGAGACACTGACCTAGTTGATGTATACTATGGTAAAATCACAAAAAACGAAATCCTTAATTTCAGCAGCGCAAAACTACCGTAAAATCACAACAAACAATAAATATTGAAATTCTTTTATTTCAAAAGTGCACAACAGTTAATTTCAACAAAAGGTTAAATTTTACAAGTATTTGCTAACAATGACCGAATCGTGATGGCCGTCATTAGGAACGCGTTCTGGCCAGGGAATCTGTGTATGAGTGCGACCTGTTTGCCAAGGTTATTTCTGATAGGTAAAAATAGCGCTAGAAAAAATAGCGCTAGAAAACTTCTATCACAGTTGTCGATTTTTGTTCACATTTGTATACTTGAATTAGTTGTTTTATTAAATAATAATCTTAAATGCAATCGTTGTATGATCATTCAATGAAGGTCACTAGAGTGACCGAAGGTTTGGTAGAGGTAAACTCTTTGTCATGGTTTAGTTCCTCTCAGGAAGCAGAAGTCCTTGAGAAACTTCGAATAATATCTGTGAACCTTGGTCTGATGATGGAGCGCCAGTTGGAGATAGTCAGGGTGTGTCGGCCATTTACAATAGACGGTCAGAGATGGCTGAACATGTATCAGCCATTGACGGCAGACAGTCGGGACTTACAGAGCACCAAACAGACTTGACTAAGCGGCAGGCACGTATGGAAGAGAAGGACCCTAATGAGAATGTGTCAAAGTCTTCGAACCTTTATCTGGAGGTTACTCAACCCGCACGAGATGTGGACATATGTCATCACTCGGTCATTGCTAATAACTCCCTTTCGGCAAAGGTATCATGTCGGGAAGTGCTTCTGGTACCCCTGGTAACTTGAGATTCAGTCGGAGGCTGTGGGGTGTGTTGAGGCCCTCTTTTCTTACTTCCAAACACCATGCTTTTTGCAGGGTTCGAATCCTGGTTGGTTAGGTGACGATAAACCCTCTTCCTTACCCATGGCTCCAACACATCCTGCAGAGGCCCTCTTAGAAGAAACAAAGTTCAAGGTTTCCCTTCATAGACAGGCATAACATAAATTGAGTTGATGTGTTGAACTAAAAAGAAGACATTATCGAAAACTTATCCGTGTGTGTGAATAATTAATTGCCACTTATTGCCTTAGTTAAGTTATTTATACATAGAATTTTGAAAATTCAAAACAGTTATAGTTAGTGATTAGGCAAAGGTAAGACTGAGAAACTGAAAGTGCAAAAGATTAATGCAACAGAAGAAATTGAAGTTGACAGGCATATTCAGCTCTACTATTAAACTTTATAATAATCATCAGAAATTTGAATCCAAGGGGCAGGTAGTCAGTTGCCAGGCGAAAAACTGTTAGACAGCCAGATGTTAGAGAAACTATTGAGATTTGAGCCATTTCTTGCAGGCAGAAAGAGTTTGAGCATTGGAGAACCAATGGTAGTTGGTTCCATTCCTGGGGGCAGAAACATGGAAGGCACGAAAGCCCATCATGCTCAGCCAAAACACTACTTTAAGGTAGGTAGGCATGCTTGTTGTAAGGCATTTATCCATCAGACAGGCCAGTTTAAATCTGATTCTGAATTCTACAGGAAGCCGATGCAGACACTGGCGGCGATCTTGTTTGACAGGTGGGAGGGGGGACACTTTTGAACTGATCTGGTCAAAAAAGATTTTTGTACTGATCTGGTCAAAAAAGAGGTAAAAAAATTTGTTCATGTGTGAGTTTCTTTGACCTTTTTTTTGCTGTTTCTTCAAAATTTGGGGGCAAGGGACAAATGTATGGTGTGTCTTAAAGGTGGGGGTTGTCCCCCTCGACCCCTGGGATCGCCATCCATGAATGCAGATGACTGAGCAGGGTTAGGGAGTTTGTATGAGATGAGAAGATGCAAGCAGCACCTTGCGAGCCAGAAAACTTTGGATGCTTTGAAGCTTGTTGAGTTCGAGGTCTAAAATACCTACAAAACCTAAGTTGTTATAATTGAGACAAGAGCAGACAAGACAGCAAGACAGTGTGTGATATGTCTTTGGTAAGAGCAGACCTAATGAGACATATTGCCCTGATATAATAGAAAAAAGATGTTACATGTTTTTACTTTAATTATGGCTAACTTTTAAATTTAAAACTTATTAAGTGCCATATTTTTATTTAGAGGTAATAATGATTCATAGATGATTATTATGAACGACGATACTAAATTAAAGATGCAGCAATCGGCTGCATTCCTGTGTGAAGGTTGTATTAACTTGATTAATTTAACATCAGTTAGTTATCGCACTTACACAGGTTGCACTTACAGGGGGTTCAGTGCAACAGGTTTGCCTAGGGGGCCAAAAACTCTGGCGCCGGCCCTGGACCCAGCAGTATCAGTGCCAACTTGCTGAGACCAATTGAATAGGTGAGTCGGTTTCAGGCATTCCCAGAGACATTAAAGCCTTTTCCTGAGGTTTATTTTTTAAAGTCATTTGCTATATGCTACAGAAAAATTTGTGAATAAAATGGAAGACCAAAATTAGAGGATTTAAGGAGGACTGGAGTGACAAGTATGGTGTTGTATGTGTGTATATATAAGCAAATATATCTGCAAAGGTGGCACTGAAAAAGGCTCAATAAACTGTATTATGCAAAAGGTGGCACCTAATGCAAAGTGAGCTGTCCACTTTTTGGTAGTTACCAAATCAGATCGTATGTACTTAAAATGCAGTGTTGTTCAAGGTATTGGGTTAGAGTACTTAAGTAAAAGTAAACCTAACCTTGAGTATATGAACACATAACAACTGTGCTTAAAGCTTTGCATTGGCTTCCTATTCAGCAAAGATTAGTTTCAAATTGGGCCCATCGTTTATGAAACTTTGAACTCTGGCTAGCCATAGTACTTAAAATCAGTTCTTATTCTCCAGACTTATTATTATTCAATGAGGTAATTTGATTATCTTTGTCTGGTCAAGAACTGTTCTTGGTGAATGACGTTTTTCGGTTGCTGGACCTACTTTTTGAAACTCTCTCCTGTGTCTGCTCTGGGACTAACATTGCAAGGGATATGAAGCCGATGAATATAGTGTCTTTGGTCTAGATTATGTGTGTGGCTGAGTTTTACTTCCGGGACCCTTGTACGGATCGGCTAGTCAAACATTAGTCGCTTATTGCTGACTTTATAACTAAATAAAAACGACTTTTATTAATAATAAAACCCATAATTATGTCCTTAATTGTAAATCACAAAAAAAATATCTAGACGATGCCATGTGGTGTATTTACTTCAAATCGTCCCCTGCTAAGTACCTGGATGACAGCCACAGACATCGCCTGCAATGCATCGTAAAAGACGAGCTCTGATTGGCTGAAGTGTTGCCGCTTCATATCCCTTTCAGCAATATTAGTCCCAGGTCTGCTGCTCTGCTCAGTTACTTGTATTATTTCGTTCGCAACTTAAAACTTCTTTCAAATTGCTTATAGGGTGCCTCTTTATCTTACGGCGTGATCTTTGGATATTGACCTGATTACCACTGGTGGTAATTTGACAGGTGGGGGGACAAGGGACACTTTTGAACTGATCTGGTAAAAAAATAGGTGAACAGAATTTTTTGTGCATGAAAGTTTTTTCACCTTTTTCGGGGGTTTCTTCAAAAATATTGTGGGGGAGGGGACAACTGTATAGCGTGTCCCCCCACTGTTAAAGGTTGGGATCTTGTCTCCCTCGGTCCCCCGGGTTAGCCGCCCATTCTGATTACAGTGTGCCACCAACCGATGCCTTGTGCATTAGTAATAAGTAAGTAAGTAAGTAAGTAAGTATATTCTTTATTTTTACCGGTTGCAAGACGCACTCCGGTGTACATACAACATATAAACAACTGTCATCAAGTCAATATGAATAGAGCAATTAGAGCATTCTACATATAAAAGTTTTTTCATGTTATTATCAGCTATTGGTAAAACTTGGTCATGAGAACGAAGCTGGAGAGAATATGAAAAAAGTTTTTTAGGTGGAAGGAGCTCATGGAGGACATGGCCAGGATTTCCTAGAACCATTGTAAACAGACGAGTGTCGGCTTTAAGGCACATTTGTTCAAAGGTTTGACTGTCACCGGGGAGACACCAATGCAACAGAAGTTACTAATTACAATTCCATCTGTTCATATAATAATAATAATAATCTTTTCTTTATTTGAGCGCCTACTAACCGCACCGCACTGTACAGTGAACATACATATAGTAGAAACGGCAGCCATGCAGGGCGCCTTACATACATGTATACAGTAGAAGCACATGATAACAGTTTTACAGGAGTCGAATATAACTGTTTATATGGCAGCCAACAGGACGCCAATCATGGCTTATTATTCATTTAACCACCGCCGCCACCTAGCGAGTGGAAGGCTGAATAAACCCTAGGGGTCTACGGGATTCGATCTTGGTACCTACTGCTCTTCACGCCAGTGTGTTATCCATTACTGTATGGGCCCCCGCTATGGACCTAAATCGGGCTAGGAACGCAAGATATCTGGTTCCAGTCTCTTGGTTTGCTACAATGTGGTACACATGCCATAGATTGCTGACATCTGGACTATTGCATATGTAAAGTGAGTCTAATTGCAAATAACTTGAACATTCATAGAAAAGGACATGGCAAATATTACTCCTAAATGTAGTGCTAATCCAGTGTGATTAAAAACTGAGGAAGAGATATTCTGACTTTTATGTGCAAAAAAGTGCAAAATTTTGGGAAAGCTAAACACTTGCCCCTCAAAAAATAAACTGTAAGTAGTAGAAAACAGTTCATATGGCTGGGCACCAGACAATGCTGGCCAAGTTAGCCATGATCTTAGCGGAACAACCTTACACTACCTTCTTCTTCTTCTTCTTTCTTCTCTTCCATCAGTGATCTGACGATGAGGCCTTTACGAAACTTCTCCAAAGTTCTCTATTCTTGATTGTCTCGCCGATTCCGGCTAAGTCGGTGCCTTTCTCCCCTAAGTCCTCCTTGATGTTGTCCATCCAGGTCTTCCTCTGCCCTCCTCTACTTCTCTTCCCATCCACATGTCCGTGTAATGCAGCATTTGGTAACCTCTTTTCTCCCATCCTGCTTACGTGGCCAAACCACCTGAGTCTCCTCTTCCCGATTTTTTCCACTATTGTTTCTTCTACTCCCAGCTCTTCTCTTGTTCTCTCATTTCTGATCTTCTCTCTTCTGCTTCTGCCTATGATTCTTCTTAGCCAGCCCATCTCCGCAACCAGCAGTCTTCATTCGTCTTCCTTCCTCAAGCACCAGCATTCCGACCCGTATAGTAGCACCGGTTCTACCAAAGCATGATATAGCTTCATTTTGACTCTGGTGGTGATATTTTTGCCTTCGACATTTTTCCTAATCCTCAAAATGCCGCACACGCCAGGCCAATTCTTCATTTGATGTCCGCCTCACATCTGCCATCTTCCGTTATCAGTCCTCCGAGATAGACGAATCCTGTAACCTGTTCCAGTTCCCTGTTCTCTATTCTTATCGGTAGCTTCTCCTGTTGTTTTCCGATCACCATTGTCTTTATTTTCTCCGCATTTATTTTAAGTCCCGTTCTTCTACTACTTTCCTCCACCCTACTCGTTAGATCTTGCAGCTTCTCCTGGGTGTCCGCCATCAGATCTATGTCGTCTGCGAACCGGAGGTTGTTTAGTGGTCGTCCGTTTAAGCTTACTCCTTCTTCATCCTCCTTTTCCGCTAGTCTCATCACCATTTCCAGCATCAGATTGAACAAGTCCGGCGACATTTTGCATCCCTGCCTTACTCCTGTTTTGACCCCAAACCATTCTGTCAGCTCTCCATCCACTCTCACAGCACTTTCAGACTTGTTATATATGTCTTCTATCAGCATCACTAGTTCTTCTGGTATTCCACAGTGTCTCATTGTTCTCCACAGTCCCTCTTGCCATACGCTGTCAAATGCTTACTTGTAGTCTATGAAGTTATTGTACAGCAATCTATTCTTTTCGATGTATTTTTCCGATAGTTGTCTAATCACAAATATTTGATCTATTGTGCCTCTCTCCTTTCTAAATCCCGCCTGTTCTTCACTCATCGCTTCCTCCACGTATCTCTTCAGTCGGTGTTGTAGTACTCCGGTGTATACCTTCCCTGGTATGCTTAACAAGCTAATTGCTCGGTAGTTTGTACATTCCGTTTTGTCTCCTTTCTTATATATTGGCACAATTATGGCTTTGCACCAGTCTTTAGGGCATTCTCTGCTCTGGTAGATTTTGCTGCACAGTCTGTGTAGCATCTCTATCGAGCAACTCCCTTCTGCCTGTAACATTTCTGCTGTGATGTTGTCCTCTCCTGGTGCCTTTTTCCTCTTCAGGTTCCTGACCGCTGTTTCTACTTCTTCCTCCAGTATGTCCAGCATCTGTGTAGCGAATACTATTTCTTATCAAATGTCTTGTTATTTAATTCAATAATTAAATTAAGGTTTAGTATAAGATAGCTAATGTAAGCGGCGTTTATCTAAAGAAAAGCGGTGCTACATAAATAAAACTTAGTTTAAGTAAACAGCCGTTGAGCCGATGTTGATAAGATGACGTGGAAGGAGATACTACGTATGCGTTACCATAGCGACCGGAGAAGCCAACCAATGAAATGTCGTGGGGCAGTGTTCCAATGGACATGAAACAGTGATGGCGACTGTCGTGTTTCGTTCACGATAGATGTTTCGAATTGAACGTTAATTCGTTAGCCAAATAACGGATAATTCATCGAATCTGTGTGCTCACCAGTAAGCCACAGAAGTAACACTTTCAGCGCTCGTTTTGCTGTAAGTTCTTCGATTGAAGTTGAGTTCTAAGAAACGATCGAACTGTTACGATTACTGTTTGACTGCCAAAGGTCAAATGGAATATACTGACTTTCGTACAGTATTCTGAAATCGTCATCGCCTACGATAGGCCTAGTTGAAGGGATTTATGCGATACAAACAATTCGATACTACAAAGAAGATCTACCTATCTACAGCCTAGAAATGGACATGGTTGGGACAATGCAAGATGCGATCTCACAGCGATCTATGGAGATGGTCTGACAATTTACTCTACGACGGCTCAGATAAGGAATATAATAAAATTAATCCTTAAGTTAAATACGCCGCTTTAAGTAGATAAGGTTTATTTGCTTGTAAAATGGAAATGATTGTCTTATTTTAATATACATATATTGCATCAAATCTAAAGAAACGATTGTTGTTCATTGAATGGATATGTACATTAGATGTGATGTGAATGTTTGTCTTCAATTCCTGGCACGAACGCTAAAGCACAATTATATATAATATAATCGCTACAATATGGGAGCTCTTCGCGGGATTAAGAGAGACAATTACTAGCATCTAATAACTGCCAGTTTACTGAAACCAGTTGGTAGATTCATGCAGTGTGTGAAAATTGAGACATTTATTTGAACTTTCAACGGTCGGACATTTTGACGTTGTAACCAGTGCAAGTTATCTTGGTTGAATATTGATGTGCTTGCATAGACTACATATCATACTCAAGAGTCATCACCTAGATCTCATCTAGAATATTGAATGTATATAGCGCAAGGCTATTAATTCATTTTAATCATCTATTGATTAATTGATTCACTGATTGTTTTTCTGAAGAGTGAGTGAGTAAGATGGCCACTACAGATTATAATCAGTGGTTACAAATAGGCAGAGATTTAAATATGCAGGGTCAGGAACTGAAACAGTTTGTAATTGACCGACAAACAGAAGCGAGGGAAGAGAGAGCGAGGGAACGTGAAGCAGAGAAAGAGAAGAGGCTAATAGAAGCTGAGGAGGCTAAGGAAAGGAGAAGGATTGAGGAAGAGAAAGAGAAGAGGCTAATAGAAGCTGAGGAGGCTAAGGAAAGGAGAAGGATTGAGGAAGAGAAAGAGAAGAGGCTAATAGAAGCTGAGGAGGCTAAGGAAAGGAGAAGGATTGAGGAAGAGAGAGAAAAGAGGCTAATGGAAGCGGAGAAGGATAAGAGAATCATGGAAGCAGAGAAGGAGAGAATGCTTATTGAAGCAGAGAAGGAGAAGGAAAAAGAGAAACGACAGATGGAACAGGAACTAGCACTGAGGAAATTAGACGCTGAGATTAAAGTAAAGGAGATAGAAGCTCGCATGAACTATGATCTCAGACAAGTAGAAAGTCAAGAGAGGATGAATACAGTGGAAGGGAATGGAGACAATAATGGGAATCATGTCAAAGGATTCAGGAACATTAAATTCCCTAATTTTAATGCAGATAAAGATTGCCTAGATGCATATCTGCTGCGATTTGAAAGGACTTGTGAAGCGTTTGAAGTTCCACAAGAGTACTGGGCCATTGCACTTGCCAGAAATCTTGAGGGACCTGCTCTGGAAGTTTATCAAAGGTTAACTACACAAGAAGCACAGAGCTATGACTGTCTTAAAGAACAGTTACTTAGACGTTTCCAACTGACAGAAGGTGGATACCGCCAGCGTTTTAAACAAAGTCGCTTGGAACCAGGAGAAAGTCCATCTCAATTCATTGAGAGACTTAGACGTTATATCCGTCAATGGACTTTAATGTCTGGATATGAGCAAACTTATGAAGGATTGGAAAACCTGATCTTAAGAGATCAATTCTTCATAACATGCCCTGTAGATTTGAGGACCTTTATTAAAGAAAAGGGTAAAATTGGTCTTAAAGAAATGTTGACTCATGCTGAGGCATATATAGAAGCACATGAGTACAGGAGCATTGATACCAATCAGAAACCAAAGGTTAAGTTCACATCAGATGAGAACCAAAACAAAACATTTGAAGATAGGACAAGAAATAAGTTTGCTGATTCAACAAGCAAACATAAAGCAGAAATGGAATCTCACAAGGAGATGAACAATAATAGATTTGCTAATAAAGATTACGGCAGAGACAAATACCAGACAGCTGAGCAAAGCCCTGTCTGTTTCATATGTCGACAACCTGGACATAAGGCGAATGTTTGCCAAAACAGAGTTAAGAGTGTTGTTAAACACACCGCAGCTGCCATACAAGTCTTTGAGAATAGTAAACTCAAGGCAGAATGGAGGATGAAGCAAAATCCGGAAGAAGTGAATCAACGAGGAACACAAGTCAATGAACATGAGTTGACTAACGTAATTGCAAGTGCAATTGTCACAGCTTCAGATTATGATAAGCTATTCAATTCAACTGGTAGAATTAAATTAAATGGAGAAAGCATTGAATGTCTGTATGACTCTGGAGCAACATGTTGTATAGTGAAGAGAGCACTAATAGATGAGGCAGCATTGACAGGAAGAAAGGTCAACTGTACACTAATCGATGGCAGTGTACGACGTTTCCCAACAGCCAATATCCATGTGGAGAGTGAATATTTATCTGGAAAGGTTGAAGCAGTGGTAATGAACAACCCTGTAAAGCCAATCATTATAGGTAAAATTGATGGATGGGAATATCTTCTAGCCAAAGATGAGACAAAAGATAAGCCTTCAGATAAAACACACTGTGATAATAATAATGAATCAAAGAAAATTCATACTAATGATAGCAGTAAAGAAACACAGGACAGTACGAGGGATCTAATGATACTGAGACATGGATCGCCTGATATAAACAAGGTCATGGGGTGCATAGATGACGTCACAGAAGGCCATATCAATGCATGTAGTGAACAGCAGATAACGGCCGCTATTGAAACTAGGGCGTCAACATTGAGAGACACGAGGTATAGGCCATTTGAGATAGAGTCATTATCTTATCTTGAAGTGACCCCAATAGAAATTAAGAAGATGCAAGAGGAAGATGAAACTCTAAAGAGATATTTACGTATAGCTAAAACACGGAATCATAATGAACAAACAAACAAATTTCAGTTCATAATGAGAAATGGATTTTTGTTTAGACAACAGAAAGAAGTTCAAACAGAAGAGGTTAAGTTACAGTTGATGTTACCTAAACCATTAAGGGAGAAAGTGTTAACAATTGCACATGGTTCCCAATTGTCGACACACCACAGAATCAAGAAAACTCGAGACAATATAAGTGATGATTTATACTGGCCATCAGTTAATCAAGACGTACGTAGATTTGTGTTGAGTTGTAATGTTTGTCAAGGGACGGATAGTGATGAGGACTTCACTTTTGAAGATGAAGTGAATACGCAGAGGAACTTAGAGATCTGTGAAGAACAATATGCAGCAGCATGTGAAGTTTCGACACCAACTACAAAGATTGGAGAATATGAGTCATATATTGAAGTAGATGAGAAATATAGAATTAAAGGGCCACAAATTCTGGCAACTATTGATGCACAAATACTATCTGAAACAGAAAAAGTTAGACAAGAAAAGCTAATTGAGATTAATAATGTTCAGATTTCATCTTATGCAATTCAAAGATTACAAGAAGAGGATGATAGTTTGAAACATTGCAGAGAATTGGCAGCAAAGGACATGTCAGAGAAAAGCAAGATGGAAAATAATCAGTTCATTGTGGATGATGATCTGTTATATGAATGTCACACAGAGACACCAGACACTGAGGTTAAACTGAGGTTGGTTATACCACAACCACTCAGAGAACAAATGATGACGAAGGCACATTGTCCGTCAGAAAGAGTTCATAGGGATGTTAAGGCCACATTTAATAAGATTAGCAGTGAGTGTTATTGGCCTTCGATGCAATATGAAGTTAGACAGTTCGTACAAAGCTGTGATGTCTGTCAGAGACATGTGAGTAAGACTGCATTGAGTCGAGCTCAAGTGAAGCATAATAAATTTTTTGATAGGAAGGTCAGAAACAGGAAATTAGAAGTTGGAGATAAGGTTTTGGTATTGTTACCAAGTTGTGATAATAAATCATTTGTACAATGGCAAGGACCATATACAGTCAGAGAGAAAATCGGAGAATATAACTATAGGATCGAAGTCAATAAGGAAAAGACTAGGTCCTATCACATAAATATACTCAAGAGATATATTGACAGGAAAGGAAAGTCTAACAAAGAGTCAAATACGAGGAAGTCATATGAGGAAGTCAGTGACTCAGTTATGATAACATGTGCATTACCGGCAGCATGTGATGGTATAGTGCATGAGAACAAATGGAAAAAGAAGTTGTGTAAAGGAGTGGATTGGTCAAACTCAAGAAAGGTGTTAGTTTGGTCCAACAGAAGAAATAATAGGATGGAGAGCAGAGAACATACAAAAGTAAATGAGCTAAGACCTAATAAGGTGAATCATGAGAATAAGAATGTCAACCTGGACATTAGTCATAATGAATTGAAGCATGATGATGTCCTGAATGGTAGGAAAAAGGGTAAGTTTAATAGGAGCAAAGGAGTGCCAGATTATTACATGGTAGGAAAGTGGTGGAGAAGGGAAGATTGAAGTGACATTATCCCCTTTGATGTAATAATGTAAACTCAGACTACCTGAGCAGAAGACTGACATAAGAGACAAAAACTCTTAAAGTGTATAGATGTACATAGATATATATATAGGATGTATGTAAGTGAAGTAAGATGTTATGTGTTTATAGTTTAGGTAGTAATTAATGTATGTGAGTAAGTTACAAGTATTTGATAAGATGGTAAGGAATAGAAGTCTGTAGACAGCCTTTTTAAGGAGGGATTTATGTAGCGAATACTATTTCTTATCAAATAACTTGTTATTTAATTCAATAATTAAATTAAGGTTTAGTATAAGATAGCTAATGTAAGCGGCGTTTATCTAAAGAAAAGCGGTGCTACATAAATAAAACTTAGTTTAAGTAAACAGCCGTTGAGCCGATGTTGATAAGATGACGTGGAAGGAGATACTACGTATGCGTTACCATAGCGACCGGAGAAGCCAACCAATGAAATGTCGTGGGGCAGTGTTCCAATGGACATGAAACAGTGATGGCGACTGTCGTGTTTCGTTCACGATAGATGTTTCGAATTGAACGTTAATTCGTTAGCCAAATAACGGATAATTCATCGAATCTGTGTGCTCACCAGTAAGCCACAGAAGTAACACTTTCAGCGCTCGTTTTGCTGTAAGTTCTTCGATTGAAGTTGAGTTCTAAGAAACGATCGAACTGTTACGATTACTGTTTGACTGCCAAAGGTCAAATGGAATATACTGACTTTCGTACAGTATTCTGAAATCGTCATCGCCTACGATAGGCCTAGTTGAAGGGATTTATGCGATACAAACAATTCGATACTACAAAGAAGATCTACCTATCTACAGCCTAGAAATGGACATGGTTGGGACAATGCAAGATGCGATCTCACAGCGATCTATGGAGATGGTCTGACAATTTACTCTACGACGGCTCAGATAAGGAATATAATAAAATTAATCCTTAAGTTAAATACGCCGCTTTAAGTAGATAAGGTTTATTTGCTTGTAAAATGGAAATGATTGTCTTATTTTAATATACATATATTGCATCAAATCTAAAGAAACGATTGTTGTTCATTGAATGGATATGTACATTAGATGTGATGTGAATGTTTGTCTTCAATTCCTGGCACGAACGCTAAAGCACAATTATATATAATATAATCGCTACAATCTGTTCCTGTCTGTTGCTTTCTGGCAACTCTTCCAGCACCGTTCTGTCCACCGGATTCCCACCGTTATATAATTCTTCGTAGTGTTGCTTCCATCTTTGCTTGATTTCTGTTTTGTCATCGATTAGTCTCCCTCCTTTATCCCTCACTGTGGCTAATCTTGCGTTGACTGTTCCACATATTTCTCTTGCCACCTGGAAAAGCCTCCCCGTGTTTAGTACTCCTGGTGTGTTCTCTACCTCCTGGCATTTTTCCTCTATCCATTCCTCTTTACATCTTGTTGCTCTTCTTCTTATTTCTTTCGTAATTTCCTTGTATCTTCTCATGTTTTCCTCGCTGTGTGTTCTCATCTTTCTCATGTCTCTTCTTATATCACTTAAGACCAGTACTTCTCTGGTTATCCATGGTTTTTCTTCTTTCCTTTTGTTCGTCCCAAGACCTGTTGTGCCGTCTCAGTAAACGCGTTCTTTATCTCTCCCCACATTTCCTCTACCGTGTTCATCTCCTTCTCATTGCTTTGCCTCCATCTGTTCTCCAGTTGTGTGCTGAAGTGATTCCTTGTTTTGTCATCTCTCAATCCTTCCATATCAAATCTATTATTTATCCCTCTCTTGTCCATTTTCCTCAGTTTTATTCTAACTCCTGCCATCACTAATCTATGGTCGGATGCTATGTCTGGTCTTGCAAAGGTTCGACACTTTGTTATTGCGCTTCTCCACCTGTTGTTTACCATTATGAAGTCTATCATGTTCTTTGTCTTGCCGTCTGGTGATTCCCATGTCCATTTCCTACTGGCCTTTCTTTGGAAGAACACTGTGTTCATTATCCGCAGGTCATTGTTCAGACAAAAGCTCAGCAGCCTCTCTCCTCGCTCATTTTCCTCTCCATATCCATGTTTCCCCAATGCTCCTCTCCATGTTTTCCAATCCCTTCCCACTTTAGCGTTGAAATCGCCCATTACTATGGTTACATCTTGATTCGATATTCCTTGTATCGTCTGCTGCAGAGTCTCATAAAACTCGTCCATCTCCTGCTCTGTCGCACTGGCTGTTGGCGCATACGCCTGCACTATTGTGGCCTTGCCACTCGTTGTTCGGAATCTTGCCTTCATCACCCTTGGTCCGATCGTTTTATAGCCAATGAGGGCCTTTGCTGCCTCCTCCCCCAGTACCATTGCCACTCCCTGTTGGTGCTTTCCATCCCTTCTTCCCGAGTATATTATCCTGTATCCATCTTTGCTTATCTCGCCCTCTCCCGGCCATCGCACCTCCGCCAATCCTATCACGCTCCACCTGATTCTCTTCATCTGGTGCAAAAGCACATCCAACTGCCCCGCTGCGTACAGGGTCCTCACATTCCATGTGCCAACACACATCTCCTCCTTTCCACTGAACAGGCAACCTTCTCGCCCAGTACAGGGTTTTCTCTGGTTTACGACCTGGGTGGCCCCATACTGTCCACCCCTGCCGGACGCGGATCCTCTATTCCTTTGAATATTGGCCCCGTTAACGTCGTTGCCCACTTTTCTGTTTGGTTTCATTTCATAAAGGTTTCTTGGTCTCTTTGCCGAGTGATGACCAGTTCTCTCCTGGTAGGGTAAGGAGGCCGGTGGGCCTTTTGGCCTCATTCGCCCTAAGGTGTCCTTCCAGCCCCTGCCGCCTGCGTTAGCCATCCTTTTCAGGGTTCCTGGTGAGCCTGTCCACCTCGCGTGTCGCCCTAGGAGGTTCTTCGGCCATTGGCCTTCTCCCCTGATGGCATAGCCTCACCAGGCTATCCCTTACTTCGGATGTTCACCCCCCCACCACGGTGAGGTGCAGGTCGGTCTTTGACACTACCTTGCCTTAGTTCCACTAGCTGATTAAGACTACTGGCCTTGGTTGGTAGCATCTCTGAGTAGGGACGACATTGAAGGTGCACTATTCAAATTTTGATTGATTGATTGAAAAAGTCATTCAGTTTTCCTACTGATTGATGTGCATGCGGACTGGCTGCAAGTGGTAGTATGCAAGATGGGAAAAGGTGCTTTGAGAATTAAACCAGGGTGTCATCATTGATTCGGCCAGATAACTGAAGTTGCTGATTGTAAAAGTAATATTTCATTAAATATATTTCATAAAATATACTAATATGTCAGTAGTGCACTGAAAGTTGTTTTTTTACTTTGTCAGAATCTTCCACAGGACAGTAGTTTCCTTGAGGCAACCGTATCTGCATTGCCAAACTGGCGCCGTGTTCTTGCCTCTTATCCCGTCGTAACATGGTCCAGCTTCACAGAGTACATTCGATCTACAGTGAACATTCTAGCGAGTGAAGAACACATAAAAGAAGTTATATGTCAACTGCAGCTCATTGGAGAGGTAAGGTCTGTTCACTAGAATCAATTGTTATAGTTATGCAGTTACTTGATTTTCCACCACATTTATGATTAAGACGGCCATATTAGAGTTGCCTGTTATTGGCAGTGAATTGTGTGCACATATTTGGCATCGAATTGGAAGTTTTATCAAATGTTGCATCACAGCAAGGTATTTGCATCATATACACATGCAGTGTGTTACTTTGGAAAATTAATCAATATTTCAGGTAAGGTTAGATATATGCTGGTTTTATATTTGAACCCCAAAATCAATTTTTTACATTCGTAAGATTTCTCCTTAGAAATATGAACTAATTATATTATTACCTTTGGATTGCAGGACAAACAATCATCAAGTAGCTGGCCATTTGATTGTAGAACTTCTCACTTACTGACAGTCGATGTCTTTTAATGGACTGTATTGCACTGAATCAAAGATTTCACAGTTGCAGACAGCATGTATGTAAGTCTGAGACTTGACAATGTCAGACTGTTATACCTTGTCACCTTGTGCTGTCAACTCCTGGAGCTCTAGCGATCGCCATGACACACATTCTACCCGCAATTTTTACTCCCTCTTTTGCCCCTTCCATTTCCGAAGTCAGGTCCCTTAGTGCTTCCAGATTCATGCCAGTTACATCGTGAATCTCATCCATCCATTTCTTCCTTGGTCGACCCCGTCTTTTTCCCCTCACCACAAGCCAACATCAATTCCTTTTCTAGCCCATCAGATCGCATAACATGACCAAAGAATCCAAGCTTCAATCTTGTCGCTTTTTGTTTTAATGACTCTTCATTCTCGACACCAATCTCCACTCGTATTGATTCGTTCGTCCTTTTCTCTATCCATGATATTCTCAACATCTTTCTCCATATCCACATTTCACATGCGTTGACCTTTTTCTCCATGTTCTTTGTCATTGTCCAAGACTCACATCCATACAGAACCGTTGGAAAGACTAGGGCTCTCACAAGCCTTTTTTTGTATCTATGCTCACATGCTTGTCCTTCCATATCTTTTTCAGTCCAATTGTTGCAGCTTTCCCAATCGCAATCCTTCGTTTTATTTCTGTATCACATTTTCCTTCTTTTTCAACCAATGATCCCAGGAAAGTGAAGCTTTCTACCACCTCTATTTCTTCTCCGTCAATCTCAAAAGTATCCAATTCTGCTGTTGTCATGACTTTTGTCTTCTTTATGTTGAAGTATAAGCCAGCTTTTTCACTTTCTCTCCTTACCCTTCTTATTAATTCTATCAGCTCATCTTTTCTTTTTGCCATTAGTGTTGTATCATTCGCATATCTAAGATTGTTCAATGTCCTACCCGCAATTTTTACTCCCTCTTTTGCCCCTTCCATTTCCGCCATTCTCATTATTCTTTCGGCATATAAATTAAACAGGAATGTTATAGATAGACCTAATCAAAGTGGCACTTGAGTTCCAGTGAAATGCACCCACATTTACAGCATGGTCTAACTTTTCAGCTCCGCCATTAGTATTAGTATTGTCGAGCACTATGAACCCCACAATACTCCCCAATGCAATTATGCGAACAAATATCTGTTTTGCCAAGAATATGCCACTTGCACTCGTTTATTATTATTATTATTATTATTAAAGCAGTTTTTTATAGCGCCCCTTCAAGATTGCCTACTCAGGAGCGCTCCCAGCCCAACCACGGTTGAAAACAACGCAGTTTTGAACACAGTAAGAAACAGAGTGAAATGACCAATCGGTCAGAGGCGTAGCTAGGGGGTCAGGGGGGGACATGTGTCCCGGGCGCCAAAGGAAGGGGGCGCCAAAATGAGGGTTAAAAATTAATATTTTTTCCTTATTTTGATGTAATTTTAACTAATTTATTCCAAAAATTATAAGATTTAATTTTGGCGCCCAAAATATATCCAGTTATATCCTCGTTACTTCTATATCAGTTAGGGACCTGCGAAGCTTCGATATTCGATTCGAAAACGAATCGGGCGGCGGTATTCGATTCGATTCGAAAATGATGTCATGATTCGAAAAAATTCGAATCGTTTTGGGAAAAATAATTAGACTTGACACACTTTGTTGACAACTAATTGTTGTAATTGTTTACTGCTCGTGGAATGGTTGTTGAATTTCTGCGTGCAACGCGGCACCCGACCACAGCGAACCCTCTGGCATGAAAATAATGCTTATAATTAGAATATTATTTATACTCCGCTTAGATCAGGGGTGGGCAACATACGGCCTTCGGGCCAGATCCAGCCTCTGGGCCAGATTCAGCCTCTGGGACCTTTGGACCGGCCCTTGACATGTCGTTTTTATTAGCATTGTACCATAAAAGTTATTCTGCAATAGGCCTATTTATTTTGAGTAAAATTAATATTGTCTCACTTTCTGGGGCAAATTAATCTGCCAAAATTAGCCTGCGATTGGCATACGGCCCCAGAGCTGCCCTTAAAATCTTACGGCGGCTCTCTGTTAAAAAGAAGTTGTCCATGTCTGGCTTAAATGTATGTACACCAAAGTGCGGTTATGCAGTTGGTACAATAAAGAATATACTTACTTACTTACTTAACTCATAAATTATTTGTGTTATTGTTAATTCTGTTACTTAGCTTAATGTTTAGTTTAATTGATTTTTAAACTGCAGAAAAGTTATTAATATATTGATACTGACAGTGGTACGCCTGTGCTATCAAGTGCAGACCACATGAATATCAAACATGGTACCCACTGATTCGATTCGAGATTCGATTCGAATTCGAATCTGTACCCCCGATTCGATTCGAGATTCGATTCGACGAAAAATTTATGATTCGCAGGTCCCTAATATCAGTGTGTCAGGGATGATTTTGGCGCCCCATTTTCAGTTTCTTTGTTTGGGAAACTTTTAATCAGCTGGAATGAATAGCTGCATCCATGGCCGATGAGAGAGGGTGGTGGCATGCAGTATGCTGAACCGAATGCAAAATCCAGGGGGGCACAAATGCGCCCCCTTGCGCCCCCCTCCGGACGCCCATGGGCAGCTGATGGCTACAGGGTCTCTGCAGTGATTTGTTTACTTTATTGGCCAAGAGGTCAAAATTACGAGCTAACTTTCAATAAGGCAGACATGCAGTCTTAGTCTGAGCGTGTAGACCGAATTATCAGAGCCCACGGTCTAAGTCAGTAAGTACTCGCAGTTTAGCTATCTTGGATTTCAATTCTGAAGCATTAGTATTAGGATAAAATAAAACAGATATGTGTCATCTGCTGCTGTAAGATATTATTTTTAATTTTTACAGTTTTCAGTTGAATAATAGTATATCTTATAGCCATGCCAGGAAAAAACTAAGTGGAGCTGAGAGCCGTAAAAGAAATAAAGAAGCTGAAAAGTCTAGTGCATTTCTGGCAAGTTTTCTTTAAAAAGTCAAGATGACAGAAGCTGAAGCTCCAACTCTTCAGAATCCGAAGACGGTGGAAGTGGATATCAACCACCTGTTTTAGAACATGAGACGGTTGACAGGGTTGAACCATACCAACACCACAACACGGAGGAAAGCATGGTTTAGACAGATGTTACTGACTATGCCGAGGAAAACATCGAGGATGTCGTTGTTGAACAGGTTCAAAGAGATGTTGAACTTGCTGAAAGTGACTGTGACAATGAGACTGAAGAATCTTCTGTTGAAGAAGCTGATGATAGGCCTAATCCAAGAAAAATTAATCTTTTGTAGACTATGTCTACGAGTCTAGGACAGTCATGTATAATTTGAATTTATTGACTTTTTAAAAACAATGTTTATAATTATATATAGATTTACAGAACCTAATTATACTACACTATTAGTTTGTACTTTTGCCATTCGATGTATTTGGAAAATGTGAAGTGGGGGTGGGGGTGGGGGCGCCAATTTCATAGTTCGCCCCTGGGCGCAAAATATCCTAGCTACGCCGCTGCAATCGGTATTTGACAGAGCTTGGTAGGTAGACCATTCGACGTCATGGGGGCAGCCACAGAGAAGGCATGGCGCTGCCGTATGGCTGTCCACGCGTGGGGAACAATAAGTTCAGCTTGCGCAGCTGAGTGGAGAGAGCAGCGGCGCTGTGAGCATGAGGTGGGACAGCAGAGCTCCCGCAGGTATGGAGGGGCCAAGCCTTCAAAGCACCGCTGGACCAAGGCAGAGATTCGGTAAGTGATGCGCTGTGGGTGGGGAGCCAGTGGAGAACATCCCTCATATACGCAGACACTCTGCCAAACTTGGGGATGTGGCCAACAAGGCGGGCAGCAGTATGCAGGATTCTTTTCAGGGGCTCAATCCGGCAGGCCGGGAGTCCGTCATGTATGACACTGCAGTAGTCCAAGCGAGAAACAACAAATGCATGGGCAAGTGTGGAAGCTGCACCGGGGAACAAAGAACGGGAGATCACCTTGAGTTGCCGGAGCTGGTAATAGCAACTGAGGGAGAAAAGATTTATGTGCCGCGTGCATGCAAGTTCCTGGTCCAGAATGACTTCCAAGTCCCAGACCCAGGTCGAGAAAGAAAGGTGTGGAAATTGCAAGACAAGAGAAGACAGATCTATTTTAGAGAGCTGCTGGGGTGTGCCAAGCCATATAAACTGCGTCTTGGCAGGGTTTAGCCGCAGGCGATTTGAGGACATCCAGGCCTGCAGGGACTCCATGGCATGGGTCATGGTTTCCACCGCTGCAACAGCGCGGATAGCCGGGCAGTGTATATACTAGCTTGCAGGTCGTCAGCATAGGACTGGCTAAGAACTGATCCAGCCGCCAGCAAGGACCCCAGGTCGGCAGTATAGATTATGTAAAGAAGGGGGCCAAGGACAGAGCCCTGAGGCAGGCCAAATGCAGTCTTGTTGTCCTCGAGACCAAGGTCTTGGTCTTGAGTGCACTCGAGTTCGTTTTTAAAAGTCTTGGTCTTGGTCTTGGTCTTGAGACCAAAAGTCTTGGTCTTGGTCTTGGTTTTGAGGTTCAAGGTCTTGGTCTTGGTCTTGAGCTCAAAGTCTTGGTCTTGGTTCTGCAAGACCAAGACCAAGACTTTTGAGAAATTAACAGTCATTAACAAAACGCAAGGATTTTAAAAATTGTCCAATAATTACTAATACAATTGCTTTAGTATTTACACGGTGTGAGTGAGGCTTTACTGCTGTTTTGAACATTAATTTTGACTTCCGGTTATTTACCATGGAATGATTTCAAAGCAGACTCACAATTTTTATATGTACATCCGGTACTTGAACAGCTGTTCTGTGTGCCAGTGAATTCAGCACTGTAGAACGTATTTTTCACATGGCAGAATTTTTATGAGGCCCCACAGGTCACGTCTTGGTCAGAAAATTCTGAGCGAATTGGTTTTTATAAAATGCAACAGGCATTTGGAATAACATTTCGCATGAGACTTTTGTAAATACGAATTCGGAATTCTCTGCACTCTGCATTTGGAGTTGTTTTGTTTGAATAAAATAAAAGATTCGTGCTTTAATTAAAATAGCGAGTAGTCCGACTTCACAATTTTTTTAGTAAGAAATAGAAGTCTGGATATGGTTGTGATTTTTTGGTATTTTTCTCGGTTTTGGTCTTGAGTTTCAAAGTCTTGGTCTTGGTCTTGGTCTTGAGGTTCAAGGTCTTGGCAGTCTTGTTGTCCTCGAGACCAAGGTCTTGGTCTCGAGTGCACTCGAGTTCGTTTTTAAAAGTCTTGGTCTTGGTCTTGAGACCAAAGGTCTTGGTCTTGGTCTTGAGGTTCAACGTCTTGGTCTTGGTCTTGGTCTTGAGGTTCAAGGTCTTGGTCTTGGTTTTGCAAGACCAAGACCAAGACTTTTGTGAATATGAACAGTCATTAATTTTAAAAAAGTTAACGGCAAGAATTTTATAAATTTATCCAATAATTACTCATTACTCAGTTGCTTTAGTATTTACACGGTGTGAATGAGGCTTCCAATAATTACTCATTACTCAGTTGCTTTAGTATTTACACGGTGTGAATGAGGCTTCACTGTTGTTTTGGACAATTATTTTGACTTCCGGTTATTTACCATGGGATGATTTCAAAACAGACTCATGATTAATTTGTACATTTACATCTGGTTCTTGAAAAGCTGCTTTGTGTGCTAGCGATTTCAGCACTTGTAGACCGTGTTTTTTCACATGGCAGAATTTTTATGAGGCCCCACAGGTCACGCCTTGGTCAGAAAATTCTGAGCAAATTGGTTTTTATAAAATTCAACAGGCATTTGGAATAACATTTCGCATGAAGGACTTTTGTAAATACGAATTCGGAATTCTCTGCAGTCTACATTTAGAGTTGTTTTGCTTGAATAAAAGAAAAAACTCATGTTTTCATTAAAATAACGGGTAGTCCGACTGGACAATTTTTAGTAAGGAATAGAAGTCTGGATACGACTGTGATTTTTTGGGTCTTGGTCTCAGTCTTGGCCTTGAGGTTCAAGGTCTTGGTCTTGGTCTTGGTCTTGAGGTTCAAGGTCTTGGTCTTGGTCTTGGTCTTGAGGTTCAAGGTCTTGGTCTTGGTCTTGAGGTTCAAGGTCTTGGTCTTGGTCTTGGTCTTGAGGTTTAAGGTCTTGACAACAAGACTGGCCAAATGGAGCAGGGACCCAAGGAAATGAAATAAGCCAATCAAGAACATTACCAGAGAAGCCAAAGGAAATAGATAGGCGCTGCAAGAGGATGCCATGATCAACAGTGTCGAACGCAAGGAGAGTGACCTGGGATCTGTCAATGGCTCCATATATGTCAGATAGGAGTCAGACTAACAAGGTTTCTGTGGAGTGGCCCTTACGGAAACTCGACTGGAAAGTGGGAAGAAGGTAATTTTTGCCTAGGTAGGACATGAGTTGTGTGGCAACAATCTTTTCAATTATTTTAGACAGGAATGAAACATTTGATATGGAGCCTAGTTGGCTCAGTAGCGTCGAGTCCATCCGCTTTAAGCACCGGGACCACAATGGACCATCAGCCGTGAAGTGCGATGCAGTCAGGCAGGAATCAGAGCGCGCTCGACCCAGGATGTCGTTGAATGTCGACCAGAGTTTCCTGGGTTCTCCAGAGTGCTGGGCAATCTTGCTCTCCCAGTAGTTCCGCTCTTTATCTTTGTACCGACGGTGCATTTCACGGACGTACCTTATCTAAGCAGCACGATCAGTAAAGGCCTTAGTTCTTCGGTAATGTCTTTCCAAGCGACGGGCGTGCCGTCGATAAGCACGGCACTCGGCGTCAAACCACGGTGTCAGGACCGAGCGGCGCGTCATTGCAGTACAAACTGGAAGCATGGTGTTGATGATTTCATAGCCGCCATTATCGTATCTCGTATCGTATCGTATCTAGTAATTTATATGGCGCCTCTCGCAGTATAAACTATTAAGAGTCGCCCTTAGTGCATGAGCCCCGTGGAAACAGAAACGTCTTGAGCAAGCGAGTAGATGCAGGGGAGATTCCCATCATGAGTTTAGTTCGAAGACGAGATGGAAGACCATTCCAGGCAGAGGGACCTGTGACAGCAAAAGCTCGACGTTGGGCCAGAGTGGTCTTAGTACGAGGCACAAGAGATCAAGACGGCCAGTAGAGTGCAAAGGACGAGCAGAAGTTGCAGAGAGAGGTTGCCGCACAAGGTCAGAGAGGTATTTAGGGGAAGCCATAGCTGGGACTTGGAAACCAGAAGGAGGATCTTATACTGGATACGCGAAGTAATCGGGAGCCAGTGTAAGACTTCAATCATATATGTGGAGATATGAGCAAATTGAGGAAGACGTGCTATGAGCCTAGCAGCAGCATTTAAGACTGAATGGAGGGGGGAGAGGCGTAGCATGGGGAGACCAAGGAGGAGCGAGTTACAGTAGTCGACCTGAGAGCAAATGAATGCATGCACAATGGAGGTAAGGACAGTAGGTACAGTGGTTCGCCTGATAGCTCTCAGTCGTCTCAGTTGGAAGAAGCAGGAGCGAGTCAGAGTCGAGATATGTTTAGTAAAGGTGAGGGAGGAGTCACCCAGATCGCGTACACTGGAGGAGTAGGCATAAGAAGGAAACTTGAGTGCCAGCAGTGAATTGTATTGTATTGTATTGTATTTAAACATTTATAAAGCGCCTCTAGTAGGGTGAACCGTTCAGAGGCGCTCCCAGTGCGCAAGGCCAAGAGAAAAGAAATAAGTCTTGAGGAAAGCAAAAGAAGATGAGGGGTTACTTATTAAAATTTGAGAGCGAGTAGAAGGAGACAGTGTATTCCAGAGAGAGGGACCAATTGAGGCAAAAGATCGGGACTGAGCCATAGCTGTTCTAGTATGAGGAACTGAGAGGTCAAATCTGTTTGAGGAGCGAAGTGGACGATGCGAAGAGACAGAAAGAGGCCGGTGAATTACATCAATTAAATATTTGGGGGCGAGACCCCGCTGTGTCTTTGACACCAGAATAAGGATTTTGAACTTAATACGTGCAGAGAGAGGAAGCCAGTGCAGTTTCTCAAACATGAAGGATGAAATGCGTGAGTAGCGTGGCAGACGGGCAATTAATCTCGCAGCTGCATTTAGGACTGACTGCAGAGGCATGAGACAGACCTTAGGAAGACCGATTAGAAGCGAATTGCAGTAGTCAAGCTTATTTAGTTGTTGCTTAGTATTGTATATATTAACCTATTGGTTACTTTAAATAGTTTTTATTTTATATTATTAAAACAATAATAACACAAAATTAACTTATAACATAAATCCCATAGTTTCATGGCATTTTCATGGCATGGGGAGGGGGAATAGAGTAATGGTAACACTCATGGCCAGGAGACCATTAGGTTCACGGATCGATTCCCGTTACAAGCCACCTCTAGGGCGGCACATTGCATGTCCGCCAAACCATGTGTTTAATTAAGATCTTGATTGTACTTTCATGTATTCTTACTGCATCTATCAGTTTGAAAAAATAAAGAATATTATTATTATATAGTGTATATTTTTTCCATTATAAAATCTTTCAATAACTTGTCGAGGTACTTGTCCTCTGAAATATAATTATTTAGGTTTTCCCACATCCTGTTGGTGTACTCGGTACGGTCATTCGTTAATGGTTTATTGGCTTAACGGCTTGGCTCATGTATGCCTCTCCTGCATGGAGCGGATTCTTAAGTAAAGATGAACTTGATTGTATTTACAGATTCATTCGTCGAGCAGTACGGGAAAGTAAAATCCTTCCTGTTGATACTCCTTCTTTTGACCATTTTGCTAACCTAGCAGAGGATCAGCTCTTTAAATCCATTGTACTTGATCCTAAACACGTTCTCCGACTCCTTTTTCCTTTACGTCCAGATACTGGCCATAATCTTCATCTCCGTACACACTCCTTTGCCCTACCTCATAAGGACAACAAAAACTTCTTAGCTAGGCTTATGTTTAAGGATATCTACTAAACATTACTTCAACTCATCTTCCCTCATTAGTTAATCCTCATTTCATGTTTCCTGTTAAACCATTCTTACTTTTACTAACTATTATTGGTATTATTTCAAATTAATATTTTAATCCTCTAATGTTCTAATTATTATACATTTTATCCTATTGTAAATAGTTGCATTCTGTCAACTATCTCTTTGAATAAAGAAATATACAATAAGATGTTCTATTACCTTATCAGCACGCTTGTACATGCCCACTTGCACTGTGGCGATATCAAGCGTCAATATCTCATCCAGCATTTCTATCAACAGCTGGTCGAAATACTCGTCCATGCTAATATCAGCCTCTTCCATTGTTAATACTATAGTCAGAATTTAGTACTAATAAATGTTTCCTTTCTTTAACCCCTTTAGTGTGGATCCCGAGTATACTCGGGCTGAGGAATCCGTTCCCATAGCGTGGATCCCGAGTTAACTCGGGCAAGGATAGAACTCACCACCTAGTCGGCGTGGAGCCCGTATAAACTCGGGATAACGTTGGAAGGTCATGTCTGTTGTGCAGAGGGTGTCTTAGTACATGCTGTAGCAGCCCTGGGGTAACCTTGGCCTAGTCACGTGGTCACTGGCGACTACTAGCCGGCCGTCGTCATCGTCCATATTTTAGGTCAAAATGGCAGGTCGCAAACGTGATACAGTTGCAGAGAGTGTGGTGAAGTTGGACTGTGCCCTGCCCCATGCTTTGAATTGTATCACACCAAATTCAAATACTGATCTACGTTGTAGCGGTCACTTTCATAACTATGATAACTCTTTGTTTTTTGTGGTACTGACCACAAATTTTGACATGTTGCATGACCGGTGTTCTTCTGTTGTACTTTTGCCGAGAATGTGCAGAAAACTTATTTTCAAGTGAATAAAAAAATTCTTGGATGACGGTATAATGCAAAAGACCTTATAGGATTACTTCCAGAACAATCATAGCATCATTATAACAACAATATCTGAAGAAAAAAATTTTGCAAAAAATTCCCTCCTGGCCGAGAGTTAACAAAAATTTTATTCCACGCTAAAGGGGTTAATTGGATATTTTATTTATTTTTTAATTTATACCTGACATTCAATACAGCCAGGTGCCTACAAAGATACTTTCATCGCATAACCTTTTCTGTCTTCTTCTTCTTCATGATCCATGGGCTGATAGCCCGTAGGTGTCCACTGCGCATTTGATTACTGTCTTCCAGTGTGCCCGATGTGTCAGTTCCTGTATATTCATCCCACACCATTCCTCTATGTCCTGTAGCCATTCCCTGCATGGTCTTCCCTTTCTCCCAATCCCTCCATTATTCCTGTCATTATACTCTTTATCTTTCTGTCATCGCCCATTCTACTCGTATATGTCCGAATAGTTTCAGTTTCCTTTTCATTATAGTTTCTACCATATCTGATTGGTAATTGGCACGTTAAGTCTTCTTCGCACTTCTACATTAGTTATTTTCTGTATCCATTTTATTTGTAATATTCTTCTATAACAGTACATTTCGAACGCTATTATCCTCTTTTTGTCTTCCTTTTTCAGCGTCCAGGTTTCACATGCATATAATGCCGTGCTGAATATGCATGTTTTCATTTCTGTCTAGTGGCCTTATAACCACACCCTAGGCAGAGACCATTTACATTTTTCACTGCCTTTCCCCAACCCGTACAAGGCTTTGTTCCACCACCCTTTTGCAATCTTAATAAGTGAAATTTGCAATAAACTATTAACACAGAGGTTTTTCGTGCCAATTACCAACCATGCACAAACATTTATTTATTTATTTATTCCGGATATTTCTATAGCGCCTCTCAAAGTCTACTACTACTCAGAGGCGCTCCCGACTACAGCATTTGATACTGTGCCGGAATTTTCACGCCGAAGCTGCGTACGGACCTTGAGCAAGTCCTTCACTCACAATTGCGAGTGAAGGACTTGCCCAAGGTCCGTACGCAGCGGTTAGAGTGGGATTCGAACCTGTAACCCTTCGGTCACAAGGCGCCACCACGCCCCACAAAAAAAAGCTTTAACACTTTTTAAAGGTGTCTAAAGAGAGCGCTGAAATCACTTTCGGAAACTACAGTCTACACCTTAAGGTATTCAATATGAGCCATATTTAACTTTTATTTTCAAAGATAATTATATATACCCAGCATAAACTTTCTCTAATTGGTATATCAGGTTGTTGGTCAAAACAATGGATAGCGGTATCCAAATGGTTTGGGCTGCATAAATTAAGTTTTTCATTTCGTACATGAAGTTTATCATTTAAAAATGATACTTTTCATTTCATAAATGAAGTTTTCATTTAGGGGCTCGGCCAGGGACTTGGTATTTGTATGTGTTTGGGCACTCCATTCGTGATCCTATTTTTTGTCCCACTACAAGAGATCAATTCTATAGCACAAGGCTGAAGTAAAAGCGGCTCGGCTGACATGACATAGATATGTCATATCTATGTCATGATTTTTATACCATAGCTTAAACGCCATGATATGGTGCCTTATAGGTCAGTGCCACCCCCATATTTTTATACGTGTTGGTGCCAAACCATCGTATTACTTCTCCTTAATACGTAACGACTATCACATATGATACATTTGGCTGGTCCATATGAACATGCAACAGTTTTATTTTTTGTTCTTTCATGTCCTATCTTCCCACTTAGTGTTTATCCAGTAGAAACTTATTCCTGCAAAAAAATTAGTTTGGATCAGTCAACACTTAAAGGATGTTGAATGCAGTTCTTTGAAATTGAACCTATCTTATTGTTTTGATGTGTACCTACTTTGTTTGCTGCATATTGATATTGAAATGATATTGGTACCAATTACTACACAAGGAAACATGTGTTAGTGCCAGCCAGTTATTTGCACCCGTTGCAAAATGCTGGTAGCAGATGAATCAGCAGAAGCCAAGAGTGCATTGAAGAAGTTATGTGGGCAGCTATAGCATCTCAGTGAGGGGTTGGTGGCCTTCTCTTATCAAGATGCTGACACATGCACATCAGAGGAAAAGGGATATGATAGAAAAACTCAGTCACACAAGAGAAATGGATCCTCCCAAGAGAATTTCCCATGCCGTTTAACACGTTGACCGCTGCCACATTTTATCTCCCCACGCCACGGAAAAGTGGGAAAAAGTAAAAAATGATAATTGTTTTAAGATTATTTTTATATCTCAGTGTGTTTATTTCAATATTACACCAATTTTTTATGCTACCTTCATGTTTTATATATTTTCTAACATTATACAAATTATTTTATGAAGCAACAGTATGTAAAAAATTTATCTCAAAATTGAAATTACATAAACATTTCTTATAAAGCAAGATCATCATGGCAAGATCTAGGAAATCAAGAACAAGTTTTCTATACCACGTCAAACTTTTTCGCAGAGGTGCGTAATAAGCTGTGAGCACTGAGCAGTCTACGGTCAAGACCTTTAACCCCAAGACCAAGACTTTGAACCTCAAGACCAAGACCAAGACTTTGAACTTCAAGACCAAGACTTTGAACATCAAGACCAAGACTTTGAACATCAAGACCAAGACCGAGACCAAGACCCAAAAAATCACAATCAGGTCAAAACTTCTATTCCTTGCTAAAAAATGGTCAATTCAGAATACTCGCTATTTGAACACGTTGACCGCCAGGGACAAGTTGACTCATCCTACAGAAGTTTATGCAGATGCCGAGGACGAGTTAACTCGTCCTTCAGAGAACTATTGCTATGTAATATCTGGCTTCTGGGTAATATATCTTTTCGCATGGGAATAATAGCACAATACACCAGTGACACTAGGAAATTATTTTTTTTATTTGAGCAAAGAAAAAAAAAATTTTCTGACTTTTTGTATCATTGTTTTTTGGTCAAAATGTTGGCTTCCAGTGGAAAATGCAAAACTGCAGCAGAAGTTATTTAGAAATTTTTGACATGTCAGATGATGATTTGACGCAGATCTAATGGCGTCCGAATCTCTTACAGAGATTCTAACTACACTCCCAGTATTCCTGAAGCTGACGACGATGAACAAGACCGTCCAGCCGTCGTAACTCAGTCGGTTCAGACTGATATGTACAGTGACCATGAAAATGACAACAATAACGAACCACTTGCCAACCTATGTATGGACTGATGCAATGGATAGTGGGCGACAGGTACGCTCTGCCAACAGATTTTCAAGTCACTGGTGCACCTGGAATAAATGCGGCTGCTTGATTATTATCATTTGCCTATAGAGAAGCAAACGCAAATATTTGCCTCAGAAGGTTGTGACAGCAAAGTTGAGAAAAGATTACCTTATTTCTTGTCGAAACGGGCAGATCGTTATCACAAAATGGAAGGACAAACGAGATGTTATGATACTGAGCACCCATCATACTGGGAAATTGGCGGCTTCAGCGAAATTGAACCTACACAGAGAGCCTCTATGGCAGGCATGGGCAACTTCTTTTAACAGAGGGCCGCCCCAAGATTTTAAGGACAGCTCAGGGGCCGTATGCCAATCACGGGCTAATTTTTCCAGATTAATTTGCCCAAGAAAAAAAGACAATATTAATTTTATTCAAACTATAACTATTGCGATATAACCGTTACAGTTAAATTTATGTTAAACCAAATGAAGATATTTTTCATGATCAAAATATAATTATCCTAATTACCTACAGTCCTAAAATACTAAATATGTTATAAGTTTCTTCAGTTAAAAAAATACATAAAACTGTTTGTGAACAATGCATCCATTTGCTTAGTGTGCTATATTTAATGATTAATGTGAAATCTGACACTTCTTCTCACAACACAATTTATCCAGTATGATTGCTTTAATGTTGGAAGTGGCAATTCAAATTTCATTGGAAAGATTAATTGTCATTTATTAGTCTGCATCTGCTTTTGTATTTTGTTAGTTTCATCTTTGAGAACTGTTCACAAATATAGGTGCTTGGAAACAGTGCAACAGGGCATGAAATCTAAGTGTAGATGGCTTCCAAAGTTTAGAAACCTACCCACTCTGTGGTTTTGTTTTATGCAGAAAGTAATTACATTGATGAATGAGTAGTGAACTAGTTGACTAGACTAGAGGCCAGATTCTCAATAAATAAGAAACAGATGTTTTAATGTTGGCCTACGTACAGAGATCCAGACATTCATGTAGGGCCGGATAAAAGTGCCAGATACAATGCTAATATTAAAGACGTGTCAAGGGCTGGTTGAAAAGTCCCCGGGGGTCGGATCCGGCCCACGGGCCGTATGTTGCCCACCCCTGCTCTATGGAAACCAGATTCCATCCTCACCTACAACATCAACATGTGCGGAGTTGACTGAAGCGACCAACTGACTTCTTACTGCTCTCCTTTTTGCAAGACACTGAAGTGGTATCAAAAGATCATTCTGCACTTCCTTGATGTAGCACTGACAAATTCGTATTTACTATATAAGAAATGTGGCGGAATCAAAAGTTAGGAATGGTTTAGACTGCAAGTCACCCGCAGTCTCTTGAAAGATGTTATTCACCCAGTTGTGGCAGCTGAGCAGCCTTGTGCATTTGTTCATGCAAAGCATCGGACATGTCTGACTGAGTGAACAACACTTTCTGGACGTGTTGCCATCAACTGTTTTCAACCATCAACATTGACTATTGCAATTCATTGTTTGCTGGGTTCCCTAAAGCGCGCCTTTCATCTCTGCAGTCTGTTCTGAATGCGGCTGCCAGGCTCATTGCCCGTTTTCCTCGCTTCTCTCACATAACTACCTTCATGACTGATGTACTTCACTGGCTTCCTGTTGCTTCCCGCATCCAATACAAGGTTCTTCTCCTGGTCTCTAGGACTCAACTGGGAAAAGCTCCTAAATACCTCTGTGACCTAATGCGCAAACCTCTATCTGCTCTGTCTTCCCGCCAGTCTTGTTGTCAAGACCTTAAACCTCAAGACCAAGACCAAGACCTTGAACCTCAAGACCAAGACCAAGACCTTGAACCTCAAGACCAAGACCAAGACCTTGAACCTCAAGACCAAGACCAAGACCTTGAACCTCAAGACCAAGACCGAGACCAATGCCCAAAAAAATCACAGTCGTATCCAGACTTCTATTCCTTACTAAAAATTGTCCAGTCGGACTACTCGTTATTTTAATGAAAAATTTAGTTTTTTCTTTTATTCAAGCAAAACAACTGTAAATGGAGACTGCAGAGAATTCCGAATTCGTATTTACAAAAGTCCTTCATGCGAAATGTTATTCCAAATGCCTGTTGAATTTTATAAAAACCAATTTGCTCAGAATTTTCTGACCAAGACGTGACCTGTGGGGCATCATAAAAATTCTGCCATGTGAAAAAACACAGTCTACGAGTGCTGAAATCGCTATCACACAATTTGACACAAAGCAGCTTTTCAAGAACCTGATGTAAATGTACAAATTAATCATGAGTCTGTTTTGAAATCATTCCATGGAAAAATAACCGGAAGTCAAAATAATTGTCCAAAAACAACAGCGAAGCCTCATTCACACCGTGTAAATACTAAAACAATAACTGTATGAGTAATTATTGGATACATTTTGAAAATTCTTGCCGTTTGTTAATATTAATGACTGTTCATATATTGACAAAAGTCTTGGTCTTGGTCTTGCAAAACCAAGACCAAGACTTTGAACCTCGAGACCAAGACCAAGACCAAAACCTTGAACCTCAAGACCAAGACCAAGACCAAGACCTTTGGTCTCAAGACCAAGACCAAGACTTTTAAAAACGAACTCGAGTGCACTCGAGACCAAGACCTTGGTCTCGAGGACAACAAGACTGCTTCCCGCCCTCTTCGGTCTGCTGACCGCCTTGATCTGCTTGTCCCTCGCGCAAGGACTTCGATGGCTCAGCATCGTGCGTTTGCCATCCTTGGCCCTTCCCTTTGGAATGACCTGCCCCCCTCTCTCCGTAGCAAGATTTTGCTTGGGATCTCGCCTTCTTCTCTCCGCTGCCTAAAGACCTTTCTTTTCCCTCGGGGCTGACACGCTGGGAGTGCCTCTGAATAGTCTATGCTGTGAGAGGCGCTTTATAAATAATTATATAAGATAAGATAAGATAACTGATTGTAAGTCAGCTCGAACCAACAAGTGTGTCCTATGGAACAAGAAAGGCATTCGGAGGGAATAACGTTACTGAACATGCTAAACGTGCTTTTCGAAGTCACTTTGTGGTGTTCCATAGCTTGAAGTCTACCACACCAAAGCTAAAATATAAGAGGAACGTTCTCTTCAGACAAGACTGTAACCATATGATGTTTGATGTATACATGTTGAAAATAGTAAAAACAACTATATATATACTAAAAAAAAGTGAAAACATATTTTCCCGTTTTTGTGGCGTAGGGGTGAAAACCGTGGTGGCGGTCAATGTGTTAATGAAAAAGTGAGTCTTTTATTTTATTCAAGCAAATTAACTATAAATGCAGACCGTGCCAAAGGTGAAACATCCTCAAGAGGCCGCTGACTTCCACCCAATCTCGGTGACGCCTATTCTATATCGATATTGGAAAAATACATCGTGCGTCGGTTCTTCCACTCAATTCTGCTTGACCCCAGTTAAATCGGGACTTTGAGGACCAGTTTGCATTTCATCCGACCGGATGAGGGTCAGTACGTACACCTCATTTCACTGATGATTGTCAGAGGGGTCCGGAGGCATGCAGAGCGGGGGGATGAACCAACAGACACCGGGCTTGACCAGAGTCAAGAGTTTGAGGGTTCTTGGAGTAACTACGTCTGACACCCTTGGTTTCGATGAGCATATCGATCGAATATGCTGTGGGGCCAGACAGTCTTTGTATGCCTTCTGCGTGCTTACTGCCCATGATTTTGCTGGCTGCAGGCTGTATGATGTGGTGCGAGCTACTACGCTGTCACGTCTGCTATATGCCGCTCCGGCATGGTGGGGATATGCTGGACAACAAGAAAAAGGAAGGCTCCAGGCAGTTGTAAATAGGCTAATCCGACAGAGATACCTCCCTGGTGATTGCCCAAAGATCAAAGAGATGTGCCATCTGGCCGATACCCATCTGATTTTGGTGGTTCTCAAGGAACCGGGACATGTCCTTCATGGCTTGCTCCTCAGTTAAGCCAGCGCTTTGCAGCCCGTCCCCCAGACGCCATGACCAGGTGCTGCCAAAAGCAGACAATCATATGAAGAAAACATTTATTGTCAGAATGTTATTCACATATTAATTTATCCTGATGTATGTTTGCTGATGCTTCTTCACCAGAGTGCTGTTTGGCAGCTGGTTGTATTAAAGAATGTACCTACTTCCTTACTTACTTACTTAATAGCTCACACTTTAGTCAACTTTACACTCACAGCTGCTTCCAGTGGATGTCTAGGATTTCGCCGTAATGTACCACAAAGCAGAGTTTTACGTTTGAGTAACTTCTTCGCAAGAGGTACACTAGTATAAAATTTGTGAACGTATTATTCATGTCCACAATCCAGAGTTTTTTCCATGAGTTTTATGACAACAGTTTGTGAATGACCGAGACCACCAAGTGTATCCATTTTCCTACAGTACACATACATAACCTGATAGTTCACAAAGTAAATACAGCTTGATGCCATATTTTGCTGCTTGTTTCATATATTTTTGAGAACCCAAAACACTAGATATTGCTATAAAAATAGTTATATTGATACGTATGACATCTAGCAATGGAATCTATATAAATACGCCAGCTCATGCATGGCGTACTTATACATACTTCTACAGTACAAGTTATCTCACACTCAGCGCCGTAAATCACAAAATAATATATGAGTTATCTCATACTCTGTGGTCAACGTGTTAAAATATCTCAGGACTTTGTGACAGAGAACACACAAAATTTCTTCTAGATTCCATTTATTCCAGATTGGTTCTTTGGAGTTGAACCAGACACCTGAGTGAGAAATCCTGACTACATGCAGGCAGAGAATGTTGTTCAAGATCTGTTTGTTGTCAATGATTCTGTAGAACGCAAGATGTTATTGATGCAGAATACAATGCTTTTCTTATTATTATTATAAAAGTAGTTTTATATACGATGCTTTTATTATTATTATTATTATAAAAGTAGTTTTTTATAGCACCCCTTCAAGATTGCCTACTCAGGAGCACTCCCAGCCCAACCACGGTCAAACAACGCAGTTTTGAGGACAGTAAGAAACAGGCTGAAATGACCAATTGGTATTTGATGGAGCTTGCTAGGGAGCCCATTCCAGGTCATGGGGGCAGCCACAGAGAAGGCACAGTGCTGCCGTATGGCTGTCCATGCGTGGGGAACAACAAGTTCAGCATGTGCAGCTGAGCGGAGAGAGCAAAGGCGCTGCGAGCATGAGGTGGGACAGCAGAGCTCCCGCAGGTTTGGAAGGGCCAAGCCTTCAAAGCACCGCCGGACCAAGGCAGAGATTCGGTAAGTGATGCGCTGTGGGCAGTATTATTTCTATTAACTGAAACTGTAACTGAAATAGCATAATAACTGAAAATGTTTGGCAGTTAACTGAAACTGAAACTGAAACTGAAAAATGCTGAATAAGTGAAACTGTATTAGAAAACAAAAACTGTATAACTCAAAAATCACAAAGAGTTAACTTGAAAATGAAACATAAGTGTTTTTTCCTTGCTTACTTTTTGAATAGTAAGTAAGTATATCCTTTATTAAAAACCAACTGCTAACCGCACTTTGGTGTACATAGTTCATCAAATTAATTTAAGCATGTAGCATCCAAATTACAAAGGTTTTAGGGGCCAAGGAGTCGACATTATGTATAATTCAATTGTGTGCCCTGGTTTGAGGACATCCAGGCCTGCAGGGACTCCATGGCATGGGTCATGGTTTCCACCGCTGCAGCAGCACGGAGAGCCGGGCAGTGTGTGTAGGCTTGCAGGTCGTCAGCATAGGACTGGCTATGGACTGACCCAGCCACCAGCAAGGACCCCAGGTCGGCTGTGTAGATTATGTAAAGAAGGGGGCCAAGGACAGAGCCCTGAGGCAGGCCAAATGGAGCAGGGACTCGCCTCTGAGTAGTAGTAGACTTCGAGAGGCGCTATAGAAATATCCGGAATAAAAAAATAAGGAGACCTAGTGGATCCGTGGACCACCATGAAGGAGTGGTCGTGCAGAAAGGAGGTAAGCCAATCAAGAACATTACCAGAGAAGCCAAAGGAAATGGATAGAGGATGCAAGAGGATGTCGTGATCGACAGTGTCGAACGCGGCACTCACATCAAACAGTGCAAGGAGAGTGACCTGGGATCTGTCAATGGCTCCATATATGTCAGATAGGAGTTGGACTAACAAGGTTTCTGTGGAGTGGCCCTTACGGAAACCTGACTGGAAAGTGGGGAGAAGACCATTTTTGTCTAGGTAGCACATGAGCAACAATCTTTTCAATTATTTTAGACAAGAATGAAACATTTGCTATGAGCCTAAAATTAGTTGGCTCAGTAGCGTCGAGTCCATCTGCTTTAAGCACAGGAACCAGGATGGACCTCTTTTGGCTAGCAGGAAGAACTCCCTCTTGAAGGGAACGATTACACAGAACCGTAAGGAATGGTAGGAAGACATCAAGGGTCTCTTGTAGGATGAGACCAGTTCACAGGTCTTCGGCGCTGATGTAAGTATTATTTGACGGGGCTAAGCACTGGTGATTGAGTCCAGAGAGGGAAGATCAGATCTCGTAGGTGGAAAGACCGGTGGTGTGCTGTCTGCCGTGGCCTCGCGGACCGAACTCACTTTAGCTATAAAGGCCTGAAGGAAGGCATCAGCTGTGAAGTGCGATGCAGCCGGGCAGGAACCAGAGCGCGCTCGACCCAGGAATTTTATGAAGAACAGACACAGTTCACGCCACAAATAGTCAAAAAACAACTAAAGTGCTACCCTGATTACAAGAAGGCAATTATCCGTTAGGCTGATAATCAAACAGGCTAAGAACATGATACTGGTTTTAGAGAACAGCGCTTCAGTAACATTAATTTGGTCCATTTTTCACATTTTCCCACTGTTTATTGTCTGTCACATAACATATTGTACTGTCTGTACTATTGTACATTCAATAAACATGATGTTATTAGTATTGAGAACCAACAACACACCTAGGTGAAAACTACAGCTTGATTGAGTATACTGTAAATCAGTGCTTTTTTCAGCCGGAACGCGCCGGAATGGCGTTCCGGCACGTTTTTTCAGCTACTGAAAAATAATTTATTTATTTTAATAATAATAACAATAATTTAATTATTTTAATTTAATAATTCAGTGTTTTGAACTGTTTTTAGTATTTATTGAGACCCCTCCCAACCCCCAATCCCGTTTTTCTCGGGATTTTAGCCCGCCCGTAATTGTTCCGTTCCGGAACCTATTCTTCCGTTCTGGAACCTTTTTTTCTAGAAAAAAAGCGCTGGTGTAAATATTGACAAAAGTTGGTGATTTTTGCAGCATTTCTTTCCTACCAAAGGGCAATTTGTTGGGTTGGTGGGAGGCTGAAATTTTAAAAGTTGAAAAATAAGGACCTCGATAACAGTACATGTATGCATGCTTCTTTGAATGTGCTATACAAATGTCAGAACTCCAGATGCATACATACTTGGTGCATGCATATTAGGGTGGGGCAAAAAGTAATAAAAACTCGAGTTCAGTTCCCGGACAAACCTAAATCGAAGGTCCATGTTAAAGTTGATATTGCACCAAAAATGGATTTTTGATATGTATCACCGTTTTCTAGCAACTTTGTCTGAAACACCAGACCGAAAACGCAATATGTTGTAAAATGAGAGCTGGTCTTACATCAGCCGGTTTAATGGTTATGACTTTCAAATTAAGAACCCAAAGTTAAAGCTACAAACAACAATGAGTAATAAAATAAATGAAAAAGCATCTGATACAGTACTGCAGTGTAAATGTTTTAACTTAGTTCAGGAAATCAGCTTTAGTTTCTGTAGTTGGCAAGTCCAATCTTGATTTCTTCATTTGAATGATAACATCGTGGCGTGAGTCATGTCCGTGAACTCGGCCTCAGACTGCAGAAATTCTACTTAAACTGTCCTCGTATCTCTCCTCTCTGGTTGCTACACTGCGTTTGACAGATCCCAGATCTCGTTGCTTGCTCTATTTGACATCTCTGCTGCCTTTGACATGGTTGACCATGAGATCCTCCTGCAACGTCTCGAGTTCTCAAGTGGTCTCAGGGGCTCATCTCTTCTTTGGTTCCGGTCCTATCTTACAGATTGCACACAAACGATAATCTGGGGTGACTCCAGAACACACTGGGTTACTGTCAAGTTTGGTGTCCCCAGGGATCAGTACTTGGCCCACTCCTTTACCTGCTTTAATCAGCTGATATTACCTCCAGCTTTGTAACGCATTTATCCACTGGCCGCCTCTATGCTGATGATGCCCAGCTCTACGTGCATGGGTCTCCGTATGCTCAGCTGTTTCTTACTGCTCGCATTGATGCTCTCTTTCATGATCTTCAAGCATGGCTGTCCTTAAACAAGTTTTCTTTAAACCCAGCAGAGACCCAATTGATTTAGTTTGGCACTCGTCAACAACTGGCCAAGGTTGACTACCCTCTTTTATCTCAAAGCTTTCCTTTTTATACATTCTCTGCATCTGACCGCAACCTGGGTATAATTCTTGATAGCTCCCTTTCTTTTTCTGACTATATCTCTAATCTCACCCGCTTGTGCTACTACCATCTCCGACGTCTCAAGGCTATCCGAAGATCTGTCTCCTCTCCAGTCTTTACTCCCATTGTCTATGCCTTTATCTGCTCTCGCATTGATTACTGTAACTCCCTCTTTGTTGGCCTCCCCAAAGTCCATCTCTCCCCTCTACAATCTGTTCTTAAAGCAGCTGCCAGACAAATCACCCGTCTCCCACGATTCTCCCATATTTCCACATTCATGTTTGAACATCTTCATCGGATTCCTCTTACTGCCCGCATCCAACTAAAGGTACATATATGACTTATTTGTTCCCCAGTGAGAAAGGTGATGGTCCAGTCTCGTTCCAACTAAAGGGACTTATCCATATTTGTCGATCTTACCTGGGTCTTGCTCCTAAATACCTCTGTGACCCACTACGTCTTCCTACTTCAGCTAGCTCCCTTCGCCCTCTTCGCTCCTCTGATCGACTTGACTCATTTGTTCTCCCAGTGAGAACGGTGATAGCCCAGTCTCGTTCCTTTGTTACTATTGGCCCTTCATTGTGGAATCAGCTTCCTCATTCGGCCCGGGCTGCAGTACTATCCGGTGGTCCTGCCACAGCTTTTCGTTGTCTTTAAACTTGCCTTTATTCCCGAGAACCTTCGCACTGGGAGCGCCCTTGATTGGTGGGAACTTGGTAGAGGCACTTATAAGTTTTTAAATACAATACAATACAATACAATACAATACAATACAATACAATACAATATAGTAGTGTACTGTGTAGTGTGTAATTTGTGTATTAAAGTGATTGTGTAATATATTATAGTCGACATTAATGAGTTTCTATGACCCTATTGTAATAAGATTAATGCATTTGTTATTTATTTCTAATGAACTATATGACGTCACACATTTTTCAAAGTTGCGACCCCTAGACATGATACAAAATATGAAAATTAATTATTTCATTAACCAGTAGATGAGGGAGCTTCTATTTATAGTTGTCTGGTTGAGGCAACCGGTATTTGCCCCACCCTAATGCATATCATCTGATCAACTGATTCTATATAAATGTCTAGTTGATTGATTGATTGATTGATTGATTGATTGATTGATTGATTGATTGATTGATTGATTGATTGATTGATTGATTGATTGATTGATTGATTCGTTCTTCAGTCAACCAGTATATGGAAAGTTTGAATTGCAATCAATTTAATCATATCTATGAAGTAAATCTGTTTTAATATTGGTTGTCATTAAACATAACATTGAGTTTTTCTTTGATTAGGTGGTGTATATTGAAACTGAGAGGATCGATGATGACCTTGTGGTGCTGAGTCCTCAGTGGTTGTGTGGCAAAATCATTGGCCAGCTGCTGTCACACAATGGTACTTTGCATCATAAGCAGACTGGGTGTTTCAGTGGCGAGGACTTCCAGATGCGAATTCCTGATTGCAAGGCTGAAGATTTACTCATTCTGTTGGAGGCACTTAAGGTCAGCACTCGTTGTGATATTGATGGCGAGGTTGAATATGAATTACCTTGTCTCAACTTTGTTGAGACGCTAAGTGGATTGTGGGACCGCAGTGACAAGCGACTGTCTGATGGCTGCATCTATGGAGGAGTCCGGCTGGTTGCTCAGCGAGGAATGACCAATCAACTGATGCATGTCTTTCCTCGAATTCAGGTACAGCTACGAAGGGAATTTCTAGATGAGCATGGTGATCCAGAAACTGATCTCTATCAATGGTACCATGGGTCCAAGTACTGTCGTGGTAGTATGGAAATTCTGCTGACACTGGAACAAGAAGAACAGGCGATAGAAATCAAATGTCGAGGTCCACAAGACCTCTCCACTCAAATCTATCATTTTCTTGAAGACTTATGTGAAGTTGTTTTTGGTGTGATTGAAGATAGCTTACCATCAGTCAGTCTTGAGCGCCATCTTCTAAGTGTTCACGAACTTACAGCTCATCACAATCCTGTGTTAGCCTACATACCCAAAGATGTGCTTCTTGCTCAAATGAATGGAAAGGAGTTGCTCAGTATGAACAGTGGAGATAAACTGATAACCGAAAAATTAATAGATTTGGTTGCATTTGGGTCAAAGGAGATATATTCCTGCATGCAACCTGGACTTGATCTACATGTAAGTCACTTATCACTGAATGCTCGACGTCAGTTGAGCTGTGTTCTTGACCCACCTGACCCAATTGGTCGTGACTGGTGCCTACTTGCTGTTTCATTTGGCTTGACTGGTGAACTTCCTCATGTGGATACAAAAGACATAAAATCTGGGAGTAAGACTGACCACATCATAGCACTGTGGGCAAGAAATCCAAATGCAACCATTAAGCTTCTGGTTCAGAAATTGTTGGATCTAGGACGAAGTGATGCTGTTGATGCAGTTCTGTCCTCTGCTCCAATGTTTCGTTACTTTACCGAAGAGGTTACCTCTACACCTGCTGATTCAGCAGGATCTGTTCCAAACACTGGAAATCACTCTGAAACTAGTTGATGGTGTTTGAAACTCATTTTGATTTTTTGGGAGTCATTTGTGTTTAATTTCTAACAGTTATTCTGTATTTTTTATTTCTGTTATGAACATAAGACTCTCAAATGTAGTGCTCACTCAGTTTACATTTTATTATCTGCTGTATTGTTCAGATTTATTTGTTTATTTTATAGGCAACTAACTGGACTATATTACAAATAATTTGTGATATAATTAGTGACTTGGAGTTAGTGCAAGAATGCAGTAAGTGTTGAAGGTATGTTTACTATACGTGTAGGATGAAACTGTGTTGAAAATAAAAATGTATTGAAAATAATAATAATGTATGATGGTATGATTGTTCAAAATTTAATTTGGTGGATTCATGGTTTTATACAGTGTCTGTTTTTAATTGTATAAAATTAGCAAGCATATGTTGTTAATTCCTCTTTAGAATATTCTATTAAACATCATCGCATTTTCTGACTGACCGGCAATGAATATCTATTAAACCTGGCTTTTCCTCTCATTCAAAGTTATGCATATCCGTGTTAACAGCAACATACTTTAAGCATAAGAAATGTTGTGTATGACCCCACTGTACATCAGAAACCTCGCTGGTAAACTAGAAACATATATACATACTTCATTTACTTTCCATTTAAAATGGTCAACAGGATACATGCCTTAAGCCAGTTTTAATGGGTGTGCCTTTGTATGATTGTTCAAAAAAAATTTTTATGTTTTAGAGAAGACAGAAAAAATTGCAAAACATTTTATTTTCTACTACAGTTATATTGTGTACTACAGTTTTGAAAAGTTTTACATTGAATCCAGAAGTATTTAGACATTTAAGATGTTTTTGAAAACGTTGAATAAAATTCAAATATGAAAATATGGAAACATAATTCAGTTATATATTTCACCTAAAGTTATTCAGCTACAATATTTATTTGAGCGAATTTATCAAGAAGTAGGAGAAAAAAATTAGAAGACCGTTTATAAACCCGTAACGGTTAAAATGTGAAATGAGAAAGTGAGATTTATGATGGGTAAAACACTTGTGGTTTGGCGCCGAGGCATTCACTGCATCTTACCACGGTTAGTAATTCCATATCTGACCAGGCAGTCCCAAATTAGATTGTAATTGAGGCACCCAAGATGACTGAAGCAGTGTCCGTGCAGTGGCGGTGCCAGACATTTTTGTAACCAGGGCAAAGCCAGGGCAGTCATACAAGTAGCCAGTGCAGAGGCTGATTTATGCCCCGAACATATTCTGGGCAGGGCAAACATTCTGGCAGGGCAACGACCAGGGTAAAGGCTTTTTCACCAGGGCATTCGCTCTGGTGTAGCGCCGCCTCTGTGTCCGTGACTCCCGCTTATGGAGTAATCGTAATCATAAATTTCACATTTCAAAGAAAGCTAAGTGCAGGGCACCAGCTTATTCACGAGCGCTGCGTCGAGTCAGAGGGGTAGTCAAATAAGGTCCGAGTACAGTCCTCTGTCAGAGGAGGCAGATTAGCAGCCAAGGCGGGTGTCGTTTAAGTCGAGAAATGGAACTTGAGATGAGTAGTGACAGCTTGCAGACGCTTTAATTTGGTGGTTTCATGGTTGAGAGAAAGGAAATTGCAGTACCGGGGTAATCCAGCTTTTAGTGGACAATGGAAGCAGCAATGGTGGAGGCAGTTTTAAAGTCGAGCGTGGGCCTGATGAGGCAGAGGTGACAAATGTGTAAGATGCAGGAGCAAGAGGTTGGAGATATGGTTAGAGAAACAGGGATGTGAATCAAAAGTTATGCCAAGATTGCAGACAAGGGAGTCGGAGGTTAAGGTAGTAATAATGATATTCGTGTTTACTGACAAGCTACTGACAACCTCACTGACAAACCGCAGTAAGTAACATTGAAACATATGATATTCTATAAGATCTTTATGCAATTATCAAGATCTTGTAGAACACACGTCTTGGCAGCCTGTTAGGCGCCCACTTATTTTACAGCTGCCTGTAGGGAGTGGAGGGCTGAATTGACCTAGAGGAAGCTTCTGTGGCGCCACCGCCAATGGCGGCCACTCGCCCTGTAGGGAGGAGGTTGGCGGGAAACTGGAATTTGACGGGAATGTGGTGGTTATGCCTATTTCTGGGCGCTTCTCACCTCTATGCCAAGAGGAGGTCAACTGGTAAGTAAGTAAAGTAAGTAAGTATATACTTTATTACACCATTAGCACCATTAGCACAATGGGACAGTAGCTAGAAGCATTGAATATAAAACAGAAGTAATAAATCGAAAGAAAAATTATAAAATAAGTAAATAAGTAAGCAATTATTTTCTTTTCATTTATACAATAACCTGATAATGTAACCCTCCCCTGTCACATCGCGGCATCTCACGGTTATGCGAGCGAGGCCGAAGAGAGTATCCGGACAATCGTATTGGAGGGAGCAAATCATGGAGGACATGCACTGGGTTCCGAAGGATTGCAGCAAACAGAGCATCATCCGCCTTAGAACACAACTGGTCAAATGTGGGAGTATCAGTTGGCAGATACCCTTGTCGCTTAAGTGTACGTATCAAAGCGGACAAACGCTCTCTCTCTCGGCTATTGGTAAATCCCACCATAATGGAGATGAGTACAACATTCGTGCCACTGTGGTGGAACGTACAACATCATGGAGGCAGTTTCCAGTTAATCCATGCGAAGTCAGGACTCGCAGAGCAAAAAAGGATTGCAGTCTTGTTGTCCTCGAGACCAAGGTCTTGGTCTCGAGTGCACTGGAGTTCGTTTTTAAAGGTCTTGGTCTTGAGACCAAAAGTCTTGGTCTTGGTCTTGGTGTTGAGGTTCAAGGTCTTGGTCTTGGTCTTGAAGCTCAAAGTCTTGGTCTTGGTTTTGCAAGACCAAGACCAAGACTTTTGACAATATGAACAGTCGCTTAACAAAACGCAAGGATTTTAAACATTTGTCTAATAATTACTAATACAATTGCTTTAGTACTTACACGGTGTGAGTGAGGCTTTACTGTTTTTTTTAACATTTATTTTGACTTCCGGTTATTTACCATGGAATGATTTCAAAACAGACTCACAATTTGTACATTTACATCCGGTACTTGAAAAGCTGCTTTGTGTGCCAGTGAATTCAGCACTGTAGAACGTATTTTTCACATGGCAGAATTTTTATGAGGCCCCACAGGTCAAGTCTTGGTCAGAAATTCTGAGTGAATTGGTTTTTATAAAATGCAACAGGCATTTGGAATAACATTTCTTTCGCATGAAGGACTTTTGTAAATATGAATTCGGAATTCCCTGCAGTCTGCATTTAGAGTTGTTTTGTTTGAATAAAATAAAAGATTCATGTTTTAATTAAAATAGCGAGTAGTTCGATTTGACAATTTTTTAAGTAAGGAATAGAAGTCTGGATATGGTTGTGATTTTTTGGGTATTTTTCTCGGTTTTGGTCTTGGTCTTGGTCTTGAGGTTCAAGGTCTTGGTCTTGGTCTTGAGGTTCAAGGTCTTGGTCTTGGTCTTGGTCTTGAGGTTCTAAGTCTTGGTCTTGGTTTTGAGGTTCAAGGTCTTGGTCTTGGTCTTGAGGTTTAAGGTCTTGACAACAAGTCTGAAGGATTGTTTAGCTTTAGGGGCCATCCACATATTACGTACGCAAGGAGGGGTCGGGGGTCGGATTTAGGCGATTTTGCGTACGGGTGCGAACGGGGGGGGGGGGAGGGGGACAAAATGTGTACGTACGCAAAATAAATTTCTAATTATGACGTCCACATTAGCCTATTTATAACTGTATTGTCCTCAGGGCCGTTTTAAGGTCGTCGTAGGCCCTAGGCACTCTTGCATTCGTAGGCCCCAACTCAACTGCCATCTCTGCATAAATGCTAAACAGGGGATAAACTGAGATACGTCTGAGATGGTCTAAAAATTGGGGTACCAAAATTTCTTCACTTTCGAGTTTCGCATGGAGACAATTTTGGACATATCACCCTGCCAGTAACTGATTATGAAACGCTGATGAGCTTACCTCCAAAACGCAATTTTATTGTCTATAATGTCATCTACTCGTTTACGTTTTAGAGCAAATTTATCCTTTTCCCTATCACGAAAATCGGATCAAGTCAAATGAACAGCGTCTTAAATGCTTATATTATGTAACGGAGGGAGTTTTCTTCAGCTAACCGGCTCGGATATGTTTATCCAAGGATAGTTATTGATTCTGAGATACGTGAGGGGACTGAGAGGTGAGGAGTCATATCAAGGCCGACAATATGGGTGTGGGTCCATATACAAATTTGTAACTGATGGATTATATTAAACAGCTTGCGCTGTCACCTACATCCAGGCTTGTCCTCGAGACCAAGGTCTTGGTCTCGAGTGCACTCGAGTTCGTTTTTAAAAGTCTTGGTCTTGAGACCAAAAGTCTTGGTCTTGAAGTTCAAAGTCTTGGTCTTGAGGTTCAAAGTCTTGGTCTTGGTCTCGCAAGACCAAGACCGGCTGTCAATATGTCAAATATTAACAAAACTCAACAATTAAAAAATTTATCAAGCCTGTTTGCATCATAGCCTACGACAAATACCTACGGACGGGTACAAATCTTGTTGGTCAGGAAAAGTCATCGGTAGCAGTAAGTAAGTTATGCTGTATCTGGAAGCCCTGCCAAGACTTTTTCCTGAGCCAGACGGTCTGATAAACCATGGGAGGATTTTAAAAAAGGCTCACGATTTGTACATTTGAATCCAGTGCTTGAAAAGCTACTGTGTGTGCCAGCGACTTCAGCACCTATGGCTGTCAATAGTCTACTACTACTCAGAGCACCTCTGAGTAGTAGTAGACTTGAGGAGGCGCTATAGAAATATCCGAAATAAAATAAATATGGAAAGTATTTTTTCACATGGCGAAATTTTGAGGCCCCACAAGGCACGTCTTGGTCAGAAAATTCTGAGCGAAGTGGTTTCTATAAAATACAAAAGGTATTTGGAATAACAGTTTCCGTGAAGGACTTTTATACCTACGAATTCGGAATTCTCTGCAGTCTGCATTTAAAGTTAATTTGCTTGAATAAATTAAAAGACTCACGTTTTCATTAAAATAGCGAGTAGTCAGACTTGACAATTGTTTTGTAAGGAAAAGAAGTCTTGGCCTGAATGTGATTTTTTGGGTCTTGGTCTCGGTCTTGAGGTTCAAAGTCTTGGTCTTGGTCTCGAGGTTCAAAGTCTTGGTCTTGGTCTCGAGGTTCAAGGTCTTGGTCTTGAGGTTTAAGGTCTTGACAGCAAGACTGCCTACATCTCCACATCCCGATATGACTAAGATGACAAGTTGACAACCATCAGGCGGAGAGTGAGGTTGATGTAAGATATTTTCAAGAAGAGCGTAGCCGTGGCCCAGATTTGTGGCGCCTGCGGTTTGGTGACGACGGTCAGTCTGTCGGGTGGGTGACCCGTCAAAAGAGCGACCGACAAGAGAGCGCCGACAAAAGAGCGCCGACATAAGAGCGCCGGCGAAAACTTTATATCGAGGTTTCAATACCGAAACTTGTGTTAGCATTCAAGGTTGAGGGACAGCTGAGAGATTATCAAATCACTTAAACGTTTATCAATGATTGTTACCAATTGTGTTCTATCAACTGGTATGGGAAATAAACTAGTATTTTATTTTATTTTATATTAGGCCTACATAGTTGAGCGCCGACATAACCACTAAATCGCGCGGATCCTGGTATTCGGAACGGAAGAAAACATGATTTGCTTTGAAATCTTTTTCGTTGCATTCCGTTAATAAATCTTATCTTTTTTCAATGCATTCCATTAAATACATTAAATTTGTATTATTACAGTTCGGTTCCAAGACAATTAGTTAACCGACGAATGGTTCACGGAAAAATGGTTCACTGACAAATGGTTCACGATAAATAATTTATATCTATATTAATAAAGCGAAATTTCTGTGTGTGTGTGTGTGTGTCTGTCTGTCTGTCTGTTTGACCGGGCTTAACTTCTACAATTTTGCACCTTTTCACTCCAAACCTTCACTGCTGTGTCGGCCTCGGCATCGGACACCCAGTGGAGGGGTTCGCTTACCCCTTTTCACCGCTAACATGGTGAAAATCCCCCAAAACTCTACCCAACCGACCGTCCCTGACGACCCAGCGCGAAGCGCTTCTATTTATGGCGCCGGTATTTCCCAACGTCATTAATAATGCGCATTTAACGACAAGCGGTTCTATTTATGGCGCGGATATTCCCCAACGTCATTAATAATGCAAATAAAGACGTTGTTTACTTTCGCACAAAATTTAATTACGATCGAATCGAACTATATTCATCGTTTTACAGCAAAATTGTATGTTCAAAGACTCTGCTTTACTAAGGGCAGTGAGGGCTAGATTTCTGGCGTTTTCTTGAATCCGCCAACGCCGGCTTCACCCTCTTCGACTGCGAAGCAGTCAGTCCACGGGAGACTGCAAAGCAGTCTCCCCGACTGCGAAGCAGTCGTCGCCACACGACTGCGAAGCAGTCAGTCCACGGGAGACTGCGAAGCAGTCGTCGCCAGAGGGCGACTGCGAAGCAGTCAGTCCACGCCTAGACTGCAAAGCAGTCTCCCCCACAGGTCGCCTAAATTTCTTCCTTATTCGCTACACGGATTTAAATATACATAAATTTGTTGCTTATTCGCTACAGGGATTGAAACTTATAACCCCGGGCAACGCCGGGTAAACCTGCTAGTTGTAAATAATCATCGAGTATCCAGCTTCTAGTTTGAGGTAAATTTTCATCGATCTTCCAGCTTCTAGTTTGAAGTATATTTTCATTGGCCATCCAACTTCTAGTTTGAGCTTTATTGTCGATGAAAATATAGTTCAAACTAGAAGCTGGATGAGCGATGAAAATATAGCTCACACTAGAAGCTGGATTATCGATGAAAAGCGATAAAAAATATAGCTAAAACTAGAAGCTGGATGAGTGACGAAAACATAGCTAAACCAAGAAGCTGTATTATCAATGAAAACATACCCAAACTAGAAGCTGGATGAGCGATGAAAATATGGCTCACACTAGAAGCTGGATGAGCGATGATAATAGAGCTCACACCAGACGCTGAAAGAGCGTGAACCATTTGTCGTGAACCATTTGTCGGTGAAACATTTGTCGTGAACCATTTGTTCGTGAACCATTTGCCGGGACACCTTACACTTTTTGTTGGCGCTCTTATGTCGGCGCTCTTTTGTCGGCGCTCTTTTGTCGGCGCTCTTATGTCGGTCGCTCTTTTGACGGGGTGCCTGTCGGGTGACCGTGTGTGGCTGAGTCTGCCTGTCTGACTGCCTGTGAACAGGCCCGTCGAGAGGGGGCAAGGGCAAATGCCCAGGGGCCCGGGGATTTTTAGGGGCCCGGGCCGGGCCCGCAATCAACTTAAAAACGATTTTGCTGCAGCTAAAATCGATTTAGCTTTTTCATTAGCATAAATTTAAAATTAACAAGTAACAAAATCATAGTTGTGTATATAAATATAATTATGTGGGTCGTACCCGCACTCTTATTATTTCAATTTGTTTTCTACTTCAAATTTTTCTCATAAAGCCTAAAGATAGTTTAGAGACCCGTGACTGCTCTGCCTAGGGGCCCATGACTGCTCAGCCTAGGGTACCGGAATTTCTGTCGGCGGGCCTGCCTGTGACGTTTCGTCTGGCTCTCGGTTTACCTGTCTGGGTACCTTCGTATTTGTCGAACATACTTTTCACTCTGTCTACAAAACTCTACATACACGAAGCAAGGCGGAAACTACGATCTCTGGGAAGGCACACGAATAAAATGATTGGCATTGTTTAAAAAATTGGGGGGTGCGGTACGCCATTCCAAAACGTGGGTACGGATATCCCTTGTACCTCCACGAATTACGCCTATGAAGCTAAACGCATTCACATCATTTCTTAACGTCATGTTTAATCATGATTCACTAACGCACTCAGTTTTTAATTTACATCTCAATCTACTTTTTGTTAAATTGATTATTCAATATCTCGATCATTTTCAGACTTTCGTAGGCCCCTGAAAGTTTCGTAGGCCCTAGGCACAGTGCCTTACTGTTCCTAGTGGATAAAACGGCCCTGATTGTCATATAGTCGTTCGATGGCATTTTATTACATTATATAAAAGCCATGTGCAGTTATTCTGTGCTGTGAATGAGACACCTATAATTTGTCTATATTGACCCTTACTCATCCTTCAATCTGGCCTAAATTGCAGACAGTCGCTGCCGAGACACTTTCTGCAGCTGGTCTTCGGGGGGGGGGGTGTGCGTCAAGGGTACGTACGCAGGGGGGTGTGGAAGAAAGTACGCTTGCGAACATGGTGGGTGAGGGGGTCCAATTTTCCCGGATTTTTGCGAACGTAATATATGGATGGCCCCTTACAACAGATGTTGTTAATGTGCAAGGAGAACCCAATTCTTTCGGAAAGGGTGACTCCCAACATTTTGATTTCATTTACCCGTACGATCCCCACAATGGGCGTAGGGGTATCTTGAATTTTGGTTAGGGGACGCCTAATTATGATTTCACACGACTTGCTGTGATTAAGGCGCAATTAAAGTTGCAATTTCTAGCCCATTCAGCTATGTGGGCAAGTTCAGAGTCGGTGGTCGTTATGTTTGAGGCAGGAATCACCAAATAGCAGTCGCATGAATAGTCGGTTCCCTGCATGAAGCAATTTTAGTCCAGAAATGGTGGCCAAAAAGTGGATTGGTCCAAGTCCTGACCCCTGTATAATGCTAGCATTGATACATTTGTATAGGGAAATGACATCACAAAACTTAGTACAATGCACTCGATTAAAAAGCAAGGAGAGCACCCATTCCGACTGAGCCGAATGCTACGCCGTACTTGAGTCATTTTCCGGTAAATGCATAGGCCTAAATTGTCAATTCAGCTGTCCCCGGTCATTTCTCAGAAAACAATACCTAGTCTGATAACGGTAAGTAGTGAAATTAAAATGTTATTGATCAGTCAACAATTTAAAACCTTTGAAAGTAATTCAGAGAAATAAAATAATTTATTAAAATTTATTTTTAATTTAAAATGTTCCGTCCCTTTGTAGTACTTTGTTCTAGTCTACAATTTCAAAATGATTTGTATTAAGCAAAAAATTTATGTGTTTCTTTTGTATTATATTGTAACGACGGTCTAACCCTCGTTACTAGAATTATCTAGCGGCAGTTTGTATTGCCTTGTGTCCGTTGATAATACAGTTTGATTATATAGCGCCTAAGTCGTATTGCCGTTTCAACTAGCTTCGCGTCTGTTATTCGCGCGCTTTGCCTACGTCACATAATAGGTTGCTAAGGGGTGAACCGCTCGACGGCCGAGGGTAGCTTCAAAGGGAGACCGCCGCACAGACCTAGCGATACAGAGAGACCGAGTCGACGGGTTAAACGCGCATACAAGAGGGTTCAAAGCAAATGTCGACATGCCGCCTTAGTGAGGGCTAGCACGGACAGCCGCACATCGACATAGGTCAGGCAGACGGTCGAGGCCGATCAAAGGATTATGACCTCCCGCATTTGAGCCCAGACACACAGAAATTGGAGGGGGGTTTGACTTGAAAGGCGAGCGCAGTTCATGTGAGTTCATTTTGTAAGCGGCGTCCTTTCAAGTCGAATTTGAGAATCTAAAAATAACTCGGTGACATCCGTCCAAATTGCGGAGGGGTTGAGGCCCTTAGCAACGGCTTTACTATATAAGATTTCGGTCTGAATTTCTCAAAAACACTTGTATTTCGACTGCCAAGAAGAAGGTCGTTAGGTTGCGTGTGTGTTTGGCACACAGAATTTGTGATATTCGGCGTTTGTGTGCCTGGTGGAAACGTGTTTGGCACGTTATCTCTCGCCGATGTGGTCGGCTGGTGTTTGAAATATCAATTGGAATATATTATCAAATTGAGCGAATTTGATGTGCGCCTTTTCTGGAGTCGGATATATCGTGTTTTCAATCTATTTCTGAGCGGAAATTCTGGAATATATTTCGTCTTCTCTGTGGATATAAATTCGATAATTCGGCAATTTGTGGAAATACGTGATTTACACGTATTGGCAAAGGAGATAAGTTCTCACATATTGGAGATATCTGGAGTATAAATATCTTATCGATTCACGGAGATAAGTTCTCACATATTGGAAATATTTGGAGTATAAAATATCTTGTCGATCGACGGTAGGCCGAGAAATTGAATTGTTCTTCCGGCCTTGTAATTCGTTGGCCGGTGATCTTTATTTCAGCCGGGGAAATTCTTAGATAAAATCCCTTTTACTCCAAGTCGATAGAAGGCTATAATATTAACTTGTTTCTGATAAGTAAGATAACCATTATAACTTGTCTAGAATAATTATATTGCTAGATTATAAGATAGCTTGTATAAAACTGTTGTAAGTAAGATAAGGATTAAAACTTGCATAGATTAGCTTGTATCTCTAACTTGACTATAAGTGTTTAAAACTATAAGTAAGATAGTAGGCTAAACGTGTTAACCTTAGACATAAGATTATAAATAATACAATTGAACCTTTTTAGTTTGCCAGTACGATAGTACTTATTATTTTCGATTCATAATAAACTTATAAAACTTGTGACAAATTGATTAACATGGAAACTACAGATGTTGAAAGATCTGTATCGCGCCAGTCAGGTTCTAGCTCAATAGTAGAACAGGCCTTGGACCGACAAAGTGTGGTGTTAGAAAGACAGAGTGCCATCTTGGAAGGTTTGAGTGTGATGCAAGGGCAAGCTCTGGAAAGCCTGAGAGTCAGCCATGAGCAAGCCTCCGAAAGACAGTGTGCTATTTTAGAATTGCTGGTATCACGCTTAGAGCGCCTCGAGCAAATGCCTAATAGTAAATTCGCTGTGGAGTCACAAGCGAACCCTGGTTCCAGCGATGCTGGGGCTGCTGCCCATCCGGCAGCCGCGCCTATCCACTCGACCATCAGCCTGGTAAATAAGTATGATAATACACAGTTAAGACATGTCTCTGATCTTAGCCTAGCCAATGACATGGATAGTTCTGACTGGCCTACATTTCGGGCTCCACAGCGATGCGCCGGGTCGTCTTTAGAGTTTGCACGTGCGACAATAGGTCCAAGAAGTGACGCGAAACTTGACGAATACGCAGGCGCGACAATCGGTACCAGAATCGGGGTTGAGGCGACACCTAGTGTCGGAAATGAAATGTATGGCGCTAGAGCCAGAACTGTCGTTGTCTTGGCTGAAGATGGATTAGAGCAAACTGTCAGTAAGATAGGAGATGAAAAGGATATAGCGTCGGATGAATATAGTAGTGTAGAAGTAGATGAAGAGATAAAATTTCGTTGGCCTAAAGTAAATAAGAAACAAGAGAAATTACAGCCTCATTGCGACTTGGAGTACGAATTTGAAGGACGGGAAGGTAAAATTGGCCCGTCTAAGGTTAATGACCCATGGGAGGGGCACCATCCGGGTAATCTTGCTATGGCACCTCCGCCACCAACCACCACCCTGATGCGATCCATGTCAAAGCCTCGTTCTTCGCACTGCATCGTCGACCAAGGGCAGGATATAGAGTTAAAGCAGCAAAAGGCGATGAGCACTCAACCGGAACGGCCTATGGAATTCAATCAATCTGCGTTGGCTGCTGCGTATCCAAGATGCAGTCAAACTCCGTTCGCTCTTCCACCATCTGCGAATACCTACGATCGCTTCGATCCTAACCTGAGCTATGGCTATCCTTACCTGCCTCCGTCGTGGTGGATACCTGTAACCACTGCGGCGCCTTACCGAAGCAGAGATGTCAATTACGCCTGGCCTGAACCGATGGAGAGAAACGATCAACACGTCGCCATCCGACAACCGACGGTTGCAGGAGTATCAATGGGAAACTCTTGCCTGGGCGCTCAACAGTATGGCTTTAATCGAGGAGGTGCCATGCTTCCGAATACCAAGATGGCGGACGACAGTAAACTCGTAACTGATGAAAAGTTACGCGTCGCTGTTAATTCGATGTCGACTTCGACGACTTCTGGGTTGACCGTGAAAGTGCCGATGACGACGGTGGCTACGCAGACGAATTCGGATGACGTCTTCGCACTTCCGGTAGCTGTCGTGACTGCTGAGAGTAAGGTGAGCTCAAGCATACCTGTTGTAGTAGAAATGAAGCCAACATGTCCTGCTAAAGCGAAGCAATGGCTTAAACTGGAGACTTATAATGGTAAATCGGAAGTTGAAGTATTTCTGAGGAAATTTTCAATTTGTGCACGGCACAACGATTGGTCAGAAGAAGAGAAACTTAGTCAGTTAATGTGTGCACTGGTTGAACCGGCAAGTCAGTTACTTTGGGAAGCGGATGCAGATAAACTGATCACGTGGTCCGACCTGGTGCAACGTCTTCGCACGAGGTATGGGGGTGCTGATCGTGCTGCGCTATATCAAACGCAGCTTAGCACAAGAAAACAGAAGGATGGCGAAGACATGGGAACTCTGGTTCATGACATTCGGCGACTTCTAACATTGGCGTATCCTGGTCCATCTTCGGTGCACAGCGAAAGCATAGCGATCCGTTCTTTCCTGGATGCGCTGTCGGACAGGACTCTTGCTTTGAAGGTTAGAGAAAAAGAACCAAGTTCGCTGGAAGATTCGTATAAGATAGCCATGCGTTTAGACGGATATTCTAAGGCAGAGACAGTTGATACTGGACTCGATGAGCGACGACATGGAAGGATAAAAGCGGTGAAAGAAACGGAACCAGTAATCGAGGCAATGTTACTGCGGATAGATCAACTCGAGAAAGCGGCGAAGCAGCGACCTCAGCAGCCGAATTTCTACGCGACGCAACCTCCGTCCAATTATCAGAGGATGGACTCACGATGGACACCTGGAAATCGCGGAGGATGGACGGATACTTATCGAAGGTCAAGACCTGGTAACGAGCGACACTGCTATGAATGTCAAGCTCTGGACCATATAGCACGTTACTGCCCTACACGACAGCCGGCAGAACCTGAAGTTACCGACGAGACAGCGCAACCTGAAAGCCTTCCTGTTCGTTACGTTAAGGGATATCACTACTTGCTGTCGTTAAAGATATACGGAAAGCAAGTTAGGGCTGTCCTTGACACCGGAAGCGAAGTATCCTTAATACCGAAAGCGTTGGTGAGGCCAGAGGATATAATGGTCCTGGATCAACCTCTCGAAGCGGTAAACGGAACTCCAGTCCGGGCGATCGGTCGGACTGTTCTGCGTTGTAAGGCTGAAAACTTTACCTTTGACCACACGTACTTGGTTAGTGACCAAGTTAGTGAGGTGATCCTTGGTATTGACTTTCTATCCACGCACAAGGCTCTATGGAACATAAGCCTGAAGGATTCAACAGTAACTATTGGCGAACATGTTCTTCCAGTCCAAGTTTACACATATTCCGCCGCTCCGAAGAGTTGCAGGAGGATATCTTTGGCAAGAAACACAACTGTTTCCGATGTGTGTGCGATGGACGCTGAGGCACACGCGATTCTGCCGGACCGGAAACCCACCGTCGCTCTGAAGGAATTGGATCTATACCCTTCAGAGAAGATTGCTGACACTCGAGAGACAGAGATTGTGGAAAAGACAGAATTGAAAGACGAAACCGGATTAAGTTCTCCAGAGGAGGACGAATGCAGTCGGGAGACAGAGACTTTAAAACAGGTAGAAGAAGAGGAAGAAGAAATTGTTCCTGTGTTGTTGTGGACAGATGTCGCTAAGCACGTCCCGATCCATAAGTCTTTGCAGGACTTGACTCTACCTGCTGCAAATGTAAGGCAAGGGAAGGTCTCTGAGGGTGATAGAGTGAGGAAGCGTAAGGAAGGGAAAGGTCTAGTTTGCATGTCATTCATGTTGCTTTCTTTGTGCGCAAATATTGCTTACTTAGGCGATGAACCAAATAGGAAGTCCAGTGGTCCGAATGAGGCCATAGAGAGAAACCAACCAAGTTTAGAGACTGTGGTTGTGGAATATTGGAACAGAGAGGTTATGACCTTTGTCCTGAAGACAGCTTTATGGTTTTTGGGAATGACCTCGGCACATATTAGGTTGATCTGGTATGATAGATTCCAAGCCGTGATAGATTAGAAGTTTAAGGATTAAAGATTGTTAAGGTTCTGTGTGATGATGTTTGACAGTGTTGATATATTTTAGTTGATAATGACTGTGCTTGGCACTATGTTTGATTATGTTTGATATCTAGCATTTGGATGCTGAGATGTTTAGTTTATGGGTTTACTGCATAGCTATCCTTAAGAGTGTAGAATGGTGTAGAGATTGCTTCGTCCTGCATTGTCTAGCGTTAGATGTGTATTGTGCATTAATGCCTAAGTCCAACATTGCAAATGTGCTAGAGCTTAGTTGTGTGCTTTGAGAATGATGTCTTTACTGCATAGTAAGCTTTTGCATAGGCGTGTTCGAGACTGTGAATTAACGCATCTTTTGCTAGCCTTGATGTTTGAGAACTGAGTAGGACTGTTGTTGAACTCAGAAGCTTAACAGCATGTGACTTTATTCGCGCACCTGCTAATGTTGTTGATGCTGTAGACTCTTAAGCTTGGAGTAAAATCCCTTATGTGTTGTCTTTTAAAAGCTCCTCATCCTACGGAAGAGGATCTTTTAAAAGAAGAGAAAGTGGGGGGTAGTGTAACGACGGTCTAACCCTCGTTACTAGAATTATCTAGCGGCAGTTTGTATTGCCTTGTGTCCGTTGATAATACAGTTTGATTATATAGCGCCTAAGTCGTATTGCCGTTTCAACTAGCTTCGCGTCTGTTATTCGCGCGCTTTGCCTACGTCACATAATAGGTTGCTAAGGGGTGAACCGCTCGACGGCCGAGGGTAGCTTCAAAGGGAGACCGCCGCACAGACCTAGCGATACAGAGAGACCGAGTCGACGGGTTAAACGCGCATACAAGAGGGTTCAAAGCAAATGTCGACATGCCGCCTTAGTGAGGGCTAGCACGGACAGCCGCACATCGACATAGGTCAGGCAGACGGTCGAGGCCGATCAAAGGATTATGACCTCCCGCATTTGAGCCCAGACACACAGAAATTGGAGGGGGGTTTGACTTGAAAGGCGAGCGCAGTTCATGTGAGTTCATTTTGTAAGCGGCGTCCTTTCAAGTCGAATTTGAGAATCTAAAAATAACTCGGTGACATCCGTCCAAATTGCGGAGGGGTTGAGGCCCTTAGCAACGGCTTTACTATATAAGATTTCGGTCTGAATTTCTCAAAAACACTTGTATTTCGACTGCCAAGAAGAAGGTCGTTAGGTTGCGTGTGTGTTTGGCACACAGAATTTGTGATATTCGGCGTTTGTGTGCCTGGTGGAAACGTGTTTGGCACGTTATCTCTCGCCGATGTGGTCGGCTGGTGTTTGAAATATCAATTGGAATATATTATCAAATTGAGCGAATTTGATGTGCGCCTTTTCTGGAGTCGGATATATCGTGTTTTCAATCTATTTCTGAGCGGAAATTCTGGAATATATTTCGTCTTCTCTGTGGATATAAATTCGATAATTCGGCAATTTGTGGAAATACGTGATTTACACGTATTGGCAAAGGAGATAAGTTCTCACATATTGGAGATATCTGGAGTATAAATATCTTATCGATTCACGGAGATAAGTTCTCACATATTGGAAATATTTGGAGTATAAAATATCTTGTCGATCGACGGTAGGCCGAGAAATTGAATTGTTCTTCCGGCCTTGTAATTCGTTGGCCGGTGATCTTTATTTCAGCCGGGGAAATTCTTAGATAAAATCCCTTTTACTCCAAGTCGATAGAAGGCTATAATATTAACTTGTTTCTGATAAGTAAGATAACCATTATAACTTGTCTAGAATAATTATATTGCTAGATTATAAGATAGCTTGTATAAAACTGTTGTAAGTAAGATAAGGATTAAAACTTGCATAGATTAGCTTGTATCTCTAACTTGACTATAAGTGTTTAAAACTATAAGTAAGATAGTAGGCTAAACGTGTTAACCTTAGACATAAGATTATAAATAATACAATTGAACCTTTTTAGTTTGCCAGTACGATAGTACTTATTATTTTCGATTCATAATAAACTTATAAAACTTGTGACAAATTGATTAACATGGAAACTACAGATGTTGAAAGATCTGTATCGCGCCAGTCAGGTTCTAGCTCAATAGTAGAACAGGCCTTGGACCGACAAAGTGTGGTGTTAGAAAGACAGAGTGCCATCTTGGAAGGTTTGAGTGTGATGCAAGGGCAAGCTCTGGAAAGCCTGAGAGTCAGCCATGAGCAAGCCTCCGAAAGACAGTGTGCTATTTTAGAATTGCTGGTATCACGCTTAGAGCGCCTCGAGCAAATGCCTAATAGTAAATTCGCTGTGGAGTCACAAGCGAACCCTGGTTCCAGCGATGCTGGGGCTGCTGCCCATCCGGCAGCCGCGCCTATCCACTCGACCATCAGCCTGGTAAATAAGTATGATAATACACAGTTAAGACATGTCTCTGATCTTAGCCTAGCCAATGACATGGATAGTTCTGACTGGCCTACATTTCGGGCTCCACAGCGATGCGCCGGGTCGTCTTTAGAGTTTGCACGTGCGACAATAGGTCCAAGAAGTGACGCGAAACTTGACGAATACGCAGGCGCGACAATCGGTACCAGAATCGGGGTTGAGGCGACACCTAGTGTCGGAAATGAAATGTATGGCGCTAGAGCCAGAACTGTCGTTGTCTTGGCTGAAGATGGATTAGAGCAAACTGTCAGTAAGATAGGAGATGAAAAGGATATAGCGTCGGATGAATATAGTAGTGTAGAAGTAGATGAAGAGATAAAATTTCGTTGGCCTAAAGTAAATAAGAAACAAGAGAAATTACAGCCTCATTGCGACTTGGAGTACGAATTTGAAGGACGGGAAGGTAAAATTGGCCCGTCTAAGGTTAATGACCCATGGGAGGGGCACCATCCGGGTAATCTTGCTATGGCACCTCCGCCACCAACCACCACCCTGATGCGATCCATGTCAAAGCCTCGTTCTTCGCACTGCATCGTCGACCAAGGGCAGGATATAGAGTTAAAGCAGCAAAAGGCGATGAGCACTCAACCGGAACGGCCTATGGAATTCAATCAATCTGCGTTGGCTGCTGCGTATCCAAGATGCAGTCAAACTCCGTTCGCTCTTCCACCATCTGCGAATACCTACGATCGCTTCGATCCTAACCTGAGCTATGGCTATCCTTACCTGCCTCCGTCGTGGTGGATACCTGTAACCACTGCGGCGCCTTACCGAAGCAGAGATGTCAATTACGCCTGGCCTGAACCGATGGAGAGAAACGATCAACACGTCGCCATCCGACAACCGACGGTTGCAGGAGTATCAATGGGAAACTCTTGCCTGGGCGCTCAACAGTATGGCTTTAATCGAGGAGGTGCCATGCTTCCGAATACCAAGATGGCGGACGACAGTAAACTCGTAACTGATGAAAAGTTACGCGTCGCTGTTAATTCGATGTCGACTTCGACGACTTCTGGGTTGACCGTGAAAGTGCCGATGACGACGGTGGCTACGCAGACGAATTCGGATGACGTCTTCGCACTTCCGGTAGCTGTCGTGACTGCTGAGAGTAAGGTGAGCTCAAGCATACCTGTTGTAGTAGAAATGAAGCCAACATGTCCTGCTAAAGCGAAGCAATGGCTTAAACTGGAGACTTATAATGGTAAATCGGAAGTTGAAGTATTTCTGAGGAAATTTTCAATTTGTGCACGGCACAACGATTGGTCAGAAGAAGAGAAACTTAGTCAGTTAATGTGTGCACTGGTTGAACCGGCAAGTCAGTTACTTTGGGAAGCGGATGCAGATAAACTGATCACGTGGTCCGACCTGGTGCAACGTCTTCGCACGAGGTATGGGGGTGCTGATCGTGCTGCGCTATATCAAACGCAGCTTAGCACAAGAAAACAGAAGGATGGCGAAGACATGGGAACTCTGGTTCATGACATTCGGCGACTTCTAACATTGGCGTATCCTGGTCCATCTTCGGTGCACAGCGAAAGCATAGCGATCCGTTCTTTCCTGGATGCGCTGTCGGACAGGACTCTTGCTTTGAAGGTTAGAGAAAAAGAACCAAGTTCGCTGGAAGATTCGTATAAGATAGCCATGCGTTTAGACGGATATTCTAAGGCAGAGACAGTTGATACTGGACTCGATGAGCGACGACATGGAAGGATAAAAGCGGTGAAAGAAACGGAACCAGTAATCGAGGCAATGTTACTGCGGATAGATCAACTCGAGAAAGCGGCGAAGCAGCGACCTCAGCAGCCGAATTTCTACGCGACGCAACCTCCGTCCAATTATCAGAGGATGGACTCACGATGGACACCTGGAAATCGCGGAGGATGGACGGATACTTATCGAAGGTCAAGACCTGGTAACGAGCGACACTGCTATGAATGTCAAGCTCTGGACCATATAGCACGTTACTGCCCTACACGACAGCCGGCAGAACCTGAAGTTACCGACGAGACAGCGCAACCTGAAAGCCTTCCTGTTCGTTACGTTAAGGGATATCACTACTTGCTGTCGTTAAAGATATACGGAAAGCAAGTTAGGGCTGTCCTTGACACCGGAAGCGAAGTATCCTTAATACCGAAAGCGTTGGTGAGGCCAGAGGATATAATGGTCCTGGATCAACCTCTCGAAGCGGTAAACGGAACTCCAGTCCGGGCGATCGGTCGGACTGTTCTGCGTTGTAAGGCTGAAAACTTTACCTTTGACCACACGTACTTGGTTAGTGACCAAGTTAGTGAGGTGATCCTTGGTATTGACTTTCTATCCACGCACAAGGCTCTATGGAACATAAGCCTGAAGGATTCAACAGTAACTATTGGCGAACATGTTCTTCCAGTCCAAGTTTACACATATTCCGCCGCTCCGAAGAGTTGCAGGAGGATATCTTTGGCAAGAAACACAACTGTTTCCGATGTGTGTGCGATGGACGCTGAGGCACACGCGATTCTGCCGGACCGGAAACCCACCGTCGCTCTGAAGGAATTGGATCTATACCCTTCAGAGAAGATTGCTGACACTCGAGAGACAGAGATTGTGGAAAAGACAGAATTGAAAGACGAAACCGGATTAAGTTCTCCAGAGGAGGACGAATGCAGTCGGGAGACAGAGACTTTAAAACAGGTAGAAGAAGAGGAAGAAGAAATTGTTCCTGTGTTGTTGTGGACAGATGTCGCTAAGCACGTCCCGATCCATAAGTCTTTGCAGGACTTGACTCTACCTGCTGCAAATGTAAGGCAAGGGAAGGTCTCTGAGGGTGATAGAGTGAGGAAGCGTAAGGAAGGGAAAGGTCTAGTTTGCATGTCATTCATGTTGCTTTCTTTGTGCGCAAATATTGCTTACTTAGGCGATGAACCAAATAGGAAGTCCAGTGGTCCGAATGAGGCCATAGAGAGAAACCAACCAAGTTTAGAGACTGTGGTTGTGGAATATTGGAACAGAGAGGTTATGACCTTTGTCCTGAAGACAGCTTTATGGTTTTTGGGAATGACCTCGGCACATATTAGGTTGATCTGGTATGATAGATTCCAAGCCGTGATAGATTAGAAGTTTAAGGATTAAAGATTGTTAAGGTTCTGTGTGATGATGTTTGACAGTGTTGATATATTTTAGTTGATAATGACTGTGCTTGGCACTATGTTTGATTATGTTTGATATCTAGCATTTGGATGCTGAGATGTTTAGTTTATGGGTTTACTGCATAGCTATCCTTAAGAGTGTAGAATGGTGTAGAGATTGCTTCGTCCTGCATTGTCTAGCGTTAGATGTGTATTGTGCATTAATGCCTAAGTCCAACATTGCAAATGTGCTAGAGCTTAGTTGTGTGCTTTGAGAATGATGTCTTTACTGCATAGTAAGCTTTTGCATAGGCGTGTTCGAGACTGTGAATTAACGCATCTTTTGCTAGCCTTGATGTTTGAGAACTGAGTAGGACTGTTGTTGAACTCAGAAGCTTAACAGCATGTGACTTTATTCGCGCACCTGCTAATGTTGTTGATGCTGTAGACTCTTAAGCTTGGAGTAAAATCCCTTATGTGTTGTCTTTTAAAAGCTCCTCATCCTACGGAAGAGGATCTTTTAAAAGAAGAGAAAGTGGGGGGTAGTGTAACGACGGTCTAACCCTCGTTACTAGAATTATCTAGCGGCAGTTTGTATTGCCTTGTGTCCGTTGATAATACAGTTTGATTATATAGCGCCTAAGTCGTATTGCCGTTTCAACTAGCTTCGCGTCTGTTATTCGCGCGCTTTGCCTACGTCACATAATAGGTTGCTAAGGGGTGAACCGCTCGACGGCCGAGGGTAGCTTCAAAGGGAGACCGCCGCACAGACCTAGCGATACAGAGAGACCGAGTCGACGGGTTAAACGCGCATACAAGAGGGTTCAAAGCAAATGTCGACATGCCGCCTTAGTGAGGGCTAGCACGGACAGCCGCACATCGACATAGGTCAGGCAGACGGTCGAGGCCGATCAAAGGATTATGACCTCCCGCATTTGAGCCCAGACACACAGAAATTGGAGGGGGGTTTGACTTGAAAGGCGAGCGCAGTTCATGTGAGTTCATTTTGTAAGCGGCGTCCTTTCAAGTCGAATTTGAGAATCTAAAAATAACTCGGTGACATCCGTCCAAATTGCGGAGGGGTTGAGGCCCTTAGCAACGGCTTTACTATATAAGATTTCGGTCTGAATTTCTCAAAAACACTTGTATTTCGACTGCCAAGAAGAAGGTCGTTAGGTTGCGTGTGTGTTTGGCACACAGAATTTGTGATATTCGGCGTTTGTGTGCCTGGTGGAAACGTGTTTGGCACGTTATCTCTCGCCGATGTGGTCGGCTGGTGTTTGAAATATCAATTGGAATATATTATCAAATTGAGCGAATTTGATGTGCGCCTTTTCTGGAGTCGGATATATCGTGTTTTCAATCTATTTCTGAGCGGAAATTCTGGAATATATTTCGTCTTCTCTGTGGATATAAATTCGATAATTCGGCAATTTGTGGAAATACGTGATTTACACGTATTGGCAAAGGAGATAAGTTCTCACATATTGGAGATATCTGGAGTATAAATATCTTATCGATTCACGGAGATAAGTTCTCACATATTGGAAATATTTGGAGTATAAAATATCTTGTCGATCGACGGTAGGCCGAGAAATTGAATTGTTCTTCCGGCCTTGTAATTCGTTGGCCGGTGATCTTTATTTCAGCCGGGGAAATTCTTAGATAAAATCCCTTTTACTCCAAGTCGATAGAAGGCTATAATATTAACTTGTTTCTGATAAGTAAGATAACCATTATAACTTGTCTAGAATAATTATATTGCTAGATTATAAGATAGCTTGTATAAAACTGTTGTAAGTAAGATAAGGATTAAAACTTGCATAGATTAGCTTGTATCTCTAACTTGACTATAAGTGTTTAAAACTATAAGTAAGATAGTAGGCTAAACGTGTTAACCTTAGACATAAGATTATAAATAATACAATTGAACCTTTTTAGTTTGCCAGTACGATAGTACTTATTATTTTCGATTCATAATAAACTTATAAAACTTGTGACAAATTGATTAACATGGAAACTACAGATGTTGAAAGATCTGTATCGCGCCAGTCAGGTTCTAGCTCAATAGTAGAACAGGCCTTGGACCGACAAAGTGTGGTGTTAGAAAGACAGAGTGCCATCTTGGAAGGTTTGAGTGTGATGCAAGGGCAAGCTCTGGAAAGCCTGAGAGTCAGCCATGAGCAAGCCTCCGAAAGACAGTGTGCTATTTTAGAATTGCTGGTATCACGCTTAGAGCGCCTCGAGCAAATGCCTAATAGTAAATTCGCTGTGGAGTCACAAGCGAACCCTGGTTCCAGCGATGCTGGGGCTGCTGCCCATCCGGCAGCCGCGCCTATCCACTCGACCATCAGCCTGGTAAATAAGTATGATAATACACAGTTAAGACATGTCTCTGATCTTAGCCTAGCCAATGACATGGATAGTTCTGACTGGCCTACATTTCGGGCTCCACAGCGATGCGCCGGGTCGTCTTTAGAGTTTGCACGTGCGACAATAGGTCCAAGAAGTGACGCGAAACTTGACGAATACGCAGGCGCGACAATATAATCTTGTATGTTTCTAAATACGACTTGGTGAACCACATCTTCAGTGTAATTTTTATTTTATTTTAATCTTGTCCCTGGAAAATTATGTCTGCCCCGTTACCATGTAAAAATTATCTCGTATCACAGAACCCTTCTATTTCTTTGGGCGCGAGACATAACTCATCTCTTCTGTGAAGATCTATGTAAGTAAGTATGTCTTAATACACGATCTCAATGCTAAGGCAAATTTCTTACGAATTTTCATTCATTTCGTACCTAACGTGTTTTTCTATTCTACATCCACTCCGTTACTGCATTTTTGCAATGATTATCAATAAATTTAATTGTAATAATATTTGTAATATAACGTTTATAAGCAATATAATGAGTGTACCGACGACTGATGTGGACGCATGAAAATTAATATGGTATTTACCGTGCTGATGCACAATTTGTCTACTCCGTTACCTATCCACTCCGTTACTATAAATGTTAATCTTAGTGTATACTTTTCAGATTCTGTGCCCAATTCTCGAAAAATGGTAACGGAGTGGATTCCGCTCCGTTACAATTGTGTGGTAATTCTGATGTGATTTTGATGTTATGAGCAGATTTTTAGGTCAACATTACAAGTATTTTAATGTTTTCTGTTTATTTGATCACTGGGAATGACTGACTCAAGTAATTTTTACTTAGTCATTTGGCCAAAAAATATAGTCAACTTAACATTGGTTACTTCTATTTCAGTAACGGAGTGGACAATTCTGAATTAAATTAAAACTGTGATGGAATGAAATTATCATTTGTATTGTAATGTCTTTTATATTTATTTTATATAAATTAATACTAAAAACATATTGGCATGTCAGGATACACAACAGGAAGCTGTTTACTACATGTACATGTCTCATATATGTACAGTAACGGAGTGGGAAAATATTTTATTAGGCCTTTTTTTGTGCTACTAAAAATTTGTTACAATTACATATTAGTGCAAAACCAAATATATATTTGTGAAATAGATATAGGCCTATTGAAGATTTGTTCCAAACAAAAACCAATGTAATTTTGGAAAGAAATTTTTTTTGCTTCTTGAATTAGTGAATGTGACATATTACCGGAAAATGACTCACTTCCATGCTCACCCTCAGCATCACCAGGATTAGTCACTAAGGCCGAAACACAGATTGAGAAGTTATGGGGTCCCCGCGTGGTCCCGGTTCTTTCTCCACTACAACAGTATTGATGGCGGGGAACCTCCCGCTCAAAATCTCAGACACGCGCTCAGCTGAGATCAATACTTTCAGGATGGTTCTGGCACTCTATCAACCTTCTCATGGGGGAGCACAGTTCATCCTGCTTTCTAGTGTCTAAACTATAATCCGTGTCCTGATATTTTTTAGCAATTTATTGTTAAAGAAACTAAAAGTCGAAAATCAGCGAATATAGTTCTTCAATATCGTCAAGTCAAGTTCACAGAGTAATTACTTTCCAAGTGCATCAATTTCAAAAGAATTTCCGAAGGAATAACTTCGTCCATTTCGTATCTTACTAAGTTACTAGGGTAGCGGTCCACTATTCCGGGGTCCGCTATTCCGGGTTCCGCTATTCCGGGGATCCGCCGGAACATACAATATACATACATGTATAGATACATACATACATGCATACATACATTGATACATACATGTATACATACATACATACATACATGTATGTATACATACATTGATTATTCGTTTAATTTCATCGCATGTTGACACACCGCAACATGTTATAGTAAACAAATAGAGAAAAGTATAAGAATTAACTAGTGCTCTCAATTATTTAAAGGCAGAAAACAAGACTCTAGGTATGAAATTCGAGTCGTCCTTAGGAGGAAAGGCAAACTCATGTGGGCGCGGGCTGTGATTATACTGTCGGTCAATTACAGGCTGGAATAAACCCCTTAGAACATGAAAAGAGTTACGAGACACAGAGATCAGCAGGACAAAATCGGCCCTTCTCATCAGCTGCTCCTCATTAGGCGTTGAGTCAGAAAGATAGCCAGCCCTCTTATCTCTGAGAATAAATCTATCCATCCGTCGCGAGCAGCTACTGTTGTTCTTCCCCACCATGAGGGGGCTGCGTATAACATTCTAGAGACGGTGGTGGCGGCTGCAACCTGCTGCAGGGCCTCGCTCGGAAGGCCCCTTGATTTCAAAATCCGCAGTGCATGAATGGATCCCCTACACGAGGCCAAAACCGCATTCACATGATCGTCTGCTCTAAGATCATCACGCATGACAACCCCCAAGATTTTCATTGATTTGACTCTTTCTATTCCGTCAAGTGGGAAAAGATGAAAAGAAAAAGAAAAGAAAAGATGACCTCGCAGAACTCATACGAAGACTAAGGAAAGAAAGCGAGAAAGCAGGGTTATACTTCAACATCAAGAAGACCAAGATCATGACAACGGCAGAGTGGGAAACATTCGAGATAGACGGAGAGGAAATACAGGTCGTAACATGTTTTTCGTTTCTGGGCTCAATGATCGAAAGAGAGGGAAGATGTGAACCGGAGGTGAGACGGAGAATAACACTAGGAAAATCCGCAATGCAGGGAATGGAAAAGATTTGGAGAGACAGGTATGTGAGCACGGAGACAAAACAGGGTTGGTGAAGTCAATGATATTCCCGATAGTGCTATACGGAAGCGAGACGTGGACAAAAACAAAAGCGACAGAAGATAAGATCGACGCGTGTGAAATGTGGATATGGAGAAGGCTGCTGGGAATATCGTGGAGAGAAAAGAGAACAAATGAATCTGTAATCCAGGAGATAGGACAACTAAGAGGAAACATGACACTACAACAAAGGGCCATCAGACAGAAATTGATGTATTTTGGACATGTGATGAGAGCAGACGGGATGGAGAAGGAGATGATGCTGGCATGCGGAGAGGGGGCGAGGAAAAGAGGCCGCCCGAGAACTCGATGGATTGAGGAGATACACAGCAGGACAGGGATGAACCTTGCACAACTAAGGGACGCGGTACGGAACAGGGAGGAATGGAGGAGGCTGGTCATGACGGTCGCTAGAGTTCCACGAACTGAGGGCACAAGGTGACAAGGTGATTCCGTCAATCAAAGGGGGTGGGGAGACCCTGGGGCGTAGAGTAATCACCATCTCGTGAGTCTTACTCCTGTCCAAGCGTTGCAGGACGAGGCCCATCTCTCAATCGCTTCCATCTCCTCTCCTATAGTAGCTCTCCTAGATAACCCAACAAGCAAGTACGTGTCATCGGCGTATTTGACCATGATGTTGTCATGGTACTGAAGATGGAGATCTGATTCATTAACATTGAACGTTGGCGGGCCCAGACCGGATCCCTGCATTCGTATTCATTAGTGCGAAGGAGAGAGGCATCGTTGACCTACCGGGTCCGCGCTGCCGTGGTGGTCTCGGTAGGTCTGAAGGCATATTGATCCGCTAGCTGACTGTGCATGGGGGCATTCAAGAATGCCGGATATACATACCGATGCACTATATCTCTCAACCAATTTCGAGAGGACAGGAGTGACCGAGTTGGGTCTAAAATCCGCGGGCGCCACTGGTTTATGAACCTTAGGCACACGGTGTATGATGGCTACTTTCCATTGCGTCGGGACGTGGGAGGCTTTGAGTGAGGCGTTGATGAGATAAGCAACAAGTTCGCAGCAAATCGGTGCTGCCAGCCTCAGAAACCACCCCGAAAGTTTGTCTGCACCGGGTGCTGTGTATCTGAGTCGGTCTAAGATCTGAAATGTTCGAATAACGGAGATGAAGGGCTGGTTGACATCCGCTGTCTGCTTTCGAGCCGGTGGAGTGTAGTCCTGGTCATTCGAGACCGCCGCGTAGTGATTGTTAAGATCTTCTGCGTTCGTGACCTGGTCCGAGGAAGGTCGCTTATTCTGGCCAGTCACTTTCCACACACAGCGCCACAGTTCCCCAACACCGCTCTTCAGATCCAAGTGCCTCAAGTGCCCCCTGTTGACTCGCTCAATAAGCTTACCGATACGCAGCGCCATAGCCGAGGCGATCTAAGACCTACCGGCCCTCATCATTCTATTCTAATAGCTACATACACGCATAATAACACGGACAATTTCTATAGTGCCGTAACGCGACCATGCCGCTACAAGGGCGCATACATTCATACATGCATGCATGCATGGATGTATGCATGCATGTATGTATGTATGTATGTATGTATGTATGTATGTATGTATGTATGCATTTATGTATGCATGTATGTATGTATCTATGCATGTATGTATGTTGTATGTATGTATATTCCGGCGGATCCCCGGAATAGCGGATCCCCGGAACAGCGAACCTGGAATAGCGGGCCGATACCGTTACTAGTAGCCTAATACCTACTAAAAGAAACAATTCACAAAGCGCTCACAAAAATTCAGAAATTTAATCTTACCACACTAACTTGCCATTACACATTTTTACACAATACCCGAAATTTAACCATAAGAAGTTTGCGATACTCAACCTGATAGAGCACCAAACTTAACCTCTTACAACTAACTTGACGTAAATTACTTTCACAAAGATCTGCTATAAACAACGCCGAACAGACAAACTGGCAAGCGGCGACTAGTAACTGGCGCGCAAATACCCTGAGTAGTTGATAATAGGTACCAACCAGCACATTTCGACAGAACCATAGGGTCTTAACCAGCACAGTCACCTAAAACTTAGGGTCTTAACCAGCACAGTAACCTACAACATAGGGTCTTAACCAGCACAGTCACCTAAAACATAGGGTCTTAACCAGCAAGTCACTCCAAACACAGTGGCTATTTCAGCAGAGGCATTTGAAGACTTCACACCATCCCTTTCCTCCCATTCACATCCACCCCTCCCCTTCCCATCTAACCAGAATGACCCCTTTTACGCACATAATTATACATACAAAGTTTCATTCAAAATGCTGAACTCTGACATTCATCTAAACATGCACACAGGCCTACTTAACCTACTACAGCCGCAAACCGTGAAATCTTTCGAAGAAGTCTTCCATTATAATACAAAGGCTCTTTTGACTTTAGAGGTTACATATTATGCCCTTACAATTAAACTAGACCCATGCATTAACAGCATATTTGAAAGACCGCCAATGTAACATAAACGTTCCCAGTTTAGCAGGTAAGCTGTCATGCCCCCCGTGTTCGCAGATTAAAAGTTGGCATTTTACTGTAGAAATCCTTCATGCAACTTACAAGTCATAAGTTTGATATGTAAACTCTCAATCCATCTGCACATCTGCATCTCCATCTGTTTGTGATCGTAAAAGACGTTAGTTTGCTACACAAACCTTCAACCCATGCATATTTGTGACATAAACGTTGCCATTTTAGCATGTAAGCTAAAATTTCGAAATGTGCTGGTTGGCAATAGCGTCTTCGTAGGCTAAAAGTTGTAATTTTTACTGTAGAAATCACCGTTCCATTTGGCTGCACAATGTTTTTTTAACCTTCGTTTAATATTTTCAAACTGACAATTACGCAGTATGATTATAAATCAGTATGAACGGATGATCACAAGTTATTACAGGAGTCGAATTTTAAATGTATACGGCAAGGCGCCCATCACTTCCTACATCTCATTTTCACAACGCGCCATCTCGCGAATGATAGGCTGAGTGGACCTTGGGAGGGTGGCGGGAAGCGATCCCGCTACCTACTGCTCTTCACGCCAGTCATGTTACCACTACTCTATGGACCCCCAGAAAGATTTAATCTTACCATCGTTCAATACGTCTTAGCAGTCTAAAATGTGGAATTTTACAGTATAAACCTCCACTCAAACTGTCTTTCCAACCTACGAGTATCAATTTTCCACAAAAGCCTTCATCTCGTACGTCTGTGCACCCTACAAAAGTGAGCATTTTACCACCAAAACATCTCTTCAACCTAGAACCTTCGTCTCATCCGTCTTGCACTCTTGCAAATTGACACGTAATGTAAAAACCACCGCTTTAGCTGTCTTTACAAAGTAGAAAGTTGTAATTTTAGTATTCAAGCCATCATCGCTTGAGTCTCCTAAACTTAAAAGTTGCCATTTTAGTGTAGAAAGCATCACCCACATATCTTTCCAACGTAAAAAGTCGAACTTTTACCCTTAAAAACGTGTGTCTCCACAGTCTTTACAAACTAAAATTCGTAAACTTCCAACGCAAACTCATTCTACATGGCTTTGCAAACTCAAAAGTCTTAAGTTTAGCGTACAAGTCTTCCTCGTGTAGGCCTAACCAAAAAGTTTGAATTTTACTGCACCAGTTGGTATTTCACACATAAGCTTATTGAGAAATGAATATTTTTTATTTACTGTACAAGACGTCATACTATGCATTGTTTCACCCTAAGAGTTGTAATTTAATCGTGTTATGAATCAGAAAGTTGTAACTTTAGGCTAATGTACAAGACGTTATTTCATGCCTATTAGGATACGAAAAGAATTTAATGTATAAGATGTCAAACTGTATGTTGTTTCATCACAAGGTTTGTAATTTAACCGTTCAAATAATTGTCCATACGTCTTAGGAATATAAAAGTTGTACTTTTAATGCACACCTCATTTAATGCATGTTAGGAATCGAAAATTGAGAATTTGAATAAAGAAAACTTCAAACGATGCGATGTTTCACCACAAGGGTTGTAATTTAATCATACAATTCATCGTTTCATGCGTGATAGGAATCAATCAAAAACTTGTAATTTTTATGCATGTCAGTATTTGAAGCATCTTAGGAAGCGAAAATTGAAAAAGAAGATGTCAAACTGTGTAATGATTCACCCTATGAGTTGCAATTTAACCATACCAAACACCGTTCCATGCGTGTTGAGAACCTAAAAGTTGTGATTTTGTATTCAGATCGTCAAACTCTGCAAAATTAGACTTTGCAAACTAAAATTCGTAAGCTTCATGCTCAAACTCTCATTCTACGTGTCTTTGGAAACGTAAAAGTCTAAAGTTTAGCGTAGAAGTCGTCTTCTTGCACGTCTTGAACATTGAAAAATTGAGTTTTCTGCACAAGTCGCCATTTAACAGATCTTATGAATATACAAGTCAGAATTTTGATAAAGAAAACTTCAAACGATGATTTAATAATTATACGACGCCGATGCGACACTTTAAGGCATAATAGTATTGGTCCCTTCGGTACTGCAAGACAGGGAAACAGTCTGCCAGCCGTTGGAGGAAAGAGCGTCACGTGATATGGCAACGGCCAATCACAGGGGCGGAGCGTTCAAATTTTGGAATCGAGCGCAATTGAACAAGAATCAAGGTCCATCGGAGGATGAAAATTCATTCGGCGTCAAGGCTTTGAATCAGAACGGTCGACGGGATGTTAGCTGCGGTTAACTTGAAGAGATTCCGCAACAGGCTGTGAATCGAGGAGGAACGGAGGAGAAGAAATGCGATTCAACATCAGGCTTTGAATCAGAACGATCAACTGGAGGTTAGCTGCGGTTAACTTGGAGAGGTTCAGCAACGAGCGTTGAATCGAATAGGTCGAATGGAATGCTGCTGAGGTAGATTCCAAAGAAACCGACCTGACTCGTTTATCGAACGCCGAGATTGCCAAGTTCGACTCGAGCGCATCGATTGCGATCGAGTAAAAATCGTTTGTCACAGTTCTGGTATACTGTGAGAGTACGTTCAGCCGTGCGAAGGTGTTTGTATCGAACATCCGACGCATAAAGGGGAAAAAGGGAATCGCGAACTCGGGACTCTGGGGAACTCGAAGGACTCGATGAAACGTGAACTCTGTTGAAGAAAAAAAACGAGGAACAATTCTCATCGGGAGAGGCGGTCAGCATCGCATCATCAAAGGCATCTTCAACGAGGAAAGATAAGACCCAAATAATAATATTTAAATTTAAGAATCGGTGTCGCTAAGTAAGATAAGTAAATGTGCTATGAATGTGAGATTGACACGGTTGATTCTATTTTAATTATAACTATATTCTTTAAAACTCATACGTGTTGTGTCATTAATCATTAACACTTTGAATTTCGAAGCGTTGTATCTATTCAATATAGGCTATTCTATTCTCCAAGTAAGGAAAAGCTAAATCGCGATCCTAAAGGGAACGCTACATCGTGCAGTCATCATTCCAGACGTGTTAGGACTCAAAGATTGTAATGTTAAAGCCCATGCCAGTATTTCACGCATCTTAGGAATCGAAAATTCAGAATTTGATGTCAAACTGTGCGATGTGAGTACCGTAATAATTGGCGCCGGGTGTGGGCTGCCACGTTTTTCAGTTCGAAGCGTCATTTGTTTTTTTTCTCTCCCTGTTTATAAAGTAGCCGTTACAATAGATTGTTATGTTTCTCTATAAGTTACTGCACGCATATCTTAAGTAGCTGTCGACTAATACCTGGATTTACTATTCAAATTTGGATAAATTTAATCTCGGACTGTTGAACTTCCCACGGAATATCCTCACAGATTCGTTGATGTCAATCTCCTCAATGCTGTCTAATCTGGATGAACATCGACAGCAAATGTGAATATTGTTTTTAAAATCTAATTCATGAAACTTCCATCCGTTTAAATTTGGCTAATATCATGGAAACTAACCGCACTAATTTCTACACTGCACACTTCGTCAATTTCAGTCATCGCCATTTTCAAAGTAGTTCAGACGGTGAGTCGGTGCAGGACGATGACGTAATGTAGAAAGCGCAGAAAATGAACAACATGACGTCATTGCAGGGTAACTCACTCAAGCCGAAGTATACACGTGGCGAGCTCTTTGCCCTTACGAGGGTTGCCCTGCAACCGCGGTTCAGCAGTCAGTGACATCATTCAAAAGATCGCTGAGCGAAATTGATTACGTTACCGTGGCCATAGAGCTGGCAGGCGTTTCTGGGGGAATAGGTATGAGATGTTTGACAGAAATGTTTGTGAAAGACAGAGAAGAACGACGAAAGGTGTACCACCAGCGAACTGACTTAGAAAGAAACAGCTCGCACAGTGAGATGACGTACGACCAGATGATACCTGTACGTGTTAGTTGTCCGCGAGCTATGTACACTCGGAGGAAACAAGATGAGCGATCCTCTCAGCTTGTTTATCCTATCATCAATATGGATACCCATGGACCTAAGAAAGAGACCCTGTGTATGAGCCTGGATACCACGCATCCCTCCTTATACCCCCCAGTTGGTGAGTTCGCGCACTCACCCATCTCTTCCTGATTACTCCAACCAGTCTGGCTAAGCCTCATGCCATTGATCAATTAAAAGCTGACCTTGCCTCTTTCAACCCGGATCTGGTAATAGTGGTTGAAAGTTGGTTCAAGCCGGCCACGATGACTCTCTCTTCCAGATCTCGGGCTACCGCCTCCATCGACGTGACCGGGCCTCGAGACGGGGCGGTGGAGTGGCCATATACTGCCGCTCCACTCTTCCCTCATCCGTCTAAACACCTGATGTACTCTACGACCCGGAAATCGAGCTTCTCTGGATACAACTCGAGTTCAATAACAAACAATACCGCATTCGAGGTCTCTACCACCCTCCCAAACCCATTTATCCAGTTTCGTCGCTCATTTCCAGCCTCGAAAACACCCTCGAAAAAATTCTCATTCGCAAGACGACATCTTAATCATCATCGGCGGCGACTTCAACACACTCCCCAGCGACGCAATGCTGTCAATGGGTCTTCGAGCCGAGTTTACCGGTCCTACCCACATGGCGCACTCGCTCGATCGACTTTATGCCTCGCTACCTATCTATGAATCGTGCTCCGCTGTTCAATCCTCCATCAAAACCAAACATTCTGCCGTTCTCGCCACATCAGAGGGCCCGCCGGGACCTCCGACGATCACTGCGCGAGAAACCCACCTCATCCGAATACGAACAGCAAAGAATCTATCTGCACTTCATGCTTTCCTCCGTGAGCAATCGTGGCTCTTTGTCACTGATTGTCATTCCGTGGTGCAGGCGTTCGCCGACTTTTACACATTCATCAAGGAAACGCTCAACCGTTTCACCCCCCTCCGTAGAGTCACTATTTGGGGCAGTGAACCTGCATACATGACCCCTTACCTGAAGTACTTGATAAGGAAAAGAAGCTCCCTTCATCGTAGACATCGTGCGGAGGCAGCTGACGCTGTTTCAGTTAAGATCCATGCGTACATCATCAAGCAAAATGCGGCCACCTTCGATGGCCTCGCTCGAGGGTCTAAACGTTTATGGGATGAGGTTAAGAAGCTTAGGGGTCGGGGGGGGGGAACGCCCACCCGGTTGCTGCTGGTAACATCACATGTGATACTTTAAATAAACATTTTCAGTCTATCTCGACTGACTATGATTACCGTGAGCCTCTCCCAAAATTGACTGTTAATCCCGCTAACTCTGTGTTGTTGTTAGAATACCATGTTTGTAGAGCGCTGGACTCCGTCCGTGGCTCATCCACCGGCCCCGACGGTATCCCCTCCTGGTTGTTGTCCACCATGGTCCACCTTCTTTCTACCCCTATTGCCTTCTTGTTCCAGTGCTCTTTACTGCACTCTTATGTCCCCCCTCAGTGGCTTTCCAGTTGTACAACTCCGATCCCCAAAATAGCACATCCCATTACAGAGGCTGATTACAGGCCCATTTCGATTACGGCTGTTCTATGTCGCCTCTTGGAGAAGTATGTTGCTCGCACCTACTTCTACCCTGTGCTTTGCAACCCAGTTGAATATAGTGACTTTAATGACCAGTACGCCTTCAGGCCCACTGGCTCCACTACTTCCGCCCTGATCGCTATTTCACATAACCTCTCAGATATGCTCTGTGAAGAGCCCTATGTGCGGCTATTGTCCCTCGACTTTTCCCGTGCCTTCGACACGGTAAGACATTCCCATCTATCTGAGCAACTTGCTCTTTTACCGATACCTGATTTTCTTTATAATTGGATTAGTGCTCTCCTTTATGACCACTAGCATTGCACTAAGTTCCTTGGACAAGTTTCGGCTTATTGCAAAATTAATGCCAGCATCATCCAGGGCTCTGGTTTAGGCTACTTAACTTTCTTGTAGCCATTAAGAGCCTAAAACCCGTATTCACCAGCAATCGTCTGCTGAAATATGCTGTCGATTGTTACCTGCTGATTCCGGCATCTGCTATCCATACGACTTCGCTTGAATTAGATAATGTCGCCAGATGGGCAGCCACTTGTAACCTGAAATTAAACTGCAGTAAATCGAAAGAAATGATCATTAGGCGACCCGCCTCCCGATCTGTTTCTCCTCCCCCTTTTCTCCAAGGTATTACCAGGGTCCAGGAGGCCGCCGTCTTGGGAGTTACATTAACTGATCGCTTAAGCTTCAACCAATATATAGATAGTATATATATTAAAGCGAACCAGTCTCTCTATGCTATACGATGCCTCACTGCACATGGTCTCTCCGGGCAGCGCCTGCACGATGCTGTCCGCGCCACCACGCTCGCCCGTCTACTCTGCCTCCCCGGTTTGGTGGGCTTTGCAAATGCAGGCCAGCGCATTCGCCTTTGCGCCTTTGTTAAGAAACTGATACGGCTCAATTACCTGCCAGCCAACGCCGCTTCCTTTGACGCCCTCTGCGACCGAGCTGACTCCACCCTCTTTCTGGCCGTCCTTAGCAATCCTAGTCATACTCTCCATAACCTCCTCCCCCAGTTAAGACCAGTAAATATTCGCTCCGCCCCCGTCCGCATAACCGGGAGGTCCCCAGGGCAGATACACTGACCAGAAAACACTTTCTCCTTAGAATGCTCTATTTAGGAATTTGAACATTAGCGGATTTAATTTAATACAATTTAATCTAATTTAATTTAATTTAGTTTAATTTTATTTTAATTTTCCCTTTTCATATTCTCTTTCTTTCTATGTGGTTTGTGCCTGTACTTGTCTTGTTTTGTTTCTTGCACTTGTATAACCTGTTTGTTAGCCGCAGTGCGTTTGCAGGCGGATCATTAAAGCCCATACTTACTTACTTACTTACTTACTTACTTACTTACTTACTTACTTATGTTTCACCCTAAGAGTTGTAAATTAATGGTGCAAATCAGCGTTCTACGCGTATTAGAAATTTAAATTCTGAAAGTTTTAATTTTAACGTCAGAACATCCAACTCCCATCTGAAATTTTATCATGGAAATCATTATTTCATGCATTTTAGCAAATCTAAACTTTCTAAAGCGTAATTTTATTGTAGAAACCTCCACGTCCATCCAACATGCTTTGCAACCTAGAAAACCGTAAGTTTGCTGCTCAAACTCTTATTCCATTGCCCAGGTTTAGCGCACAAGCCTTCGTAGCGCACGTCTTTATAGCCTTTATGTTGAAATTTTAATATACAATTGTACATTTCATCTACCTTATGAATCTAAATGTCAGACTTTTAGTATGCAAAATGTCAAACTGTTGCAAAATAAGAGTTTAACCATACAAATCATTGTTCCATGCATATTTGGAATCTAAAAGTTATAATTTTAGCGTCATAACGTGCAACTCTATCTGAAATTGCAAACTAAAACTAAAATTAATTCGTTTACATGAATTTTGAATGCGAACCTCAGTATGCTAGAGTCGCACACATGATTTTCATTACGATAATTACAACACTGTATCTATTCGACAAATTCGACTAAAATGTACCTTCTCTTCATTTCTCATTGTATCTTCATTCTCCTTTACTTAACAGGGGCTCATGCACTGAGGGCGACTCTGAATAGTTTATACTGCGAGAGGCGCCTTATAAATTACTAGAATACTCTATAGGCACGTCTTCCTCGCTTTGCTCATATCTCCACATATATGATTGAAGTCTTACACTGGCTCCCGATTACTTCGCGTATCCAGTATAAGATCCTCCTTCTGGTTTCCAGGTCCCAGCTACGGCTTGCCCCTAAATACCTCTCTGACCTTATGCGGCAACCTCTCTCTGCAACTTCTGCTCGTCCTTTGCGTTGTACTGGCCGTCTTGATCTCTTTTCCCCTCGTACTAAGACCACTCTGGCCCAACGTCGAGCTTTTGCTGTCACAGGTCCCTCTGCCTGGAATGGTCTTCCATATCGACTTCGAACTAAACTGCATCTACTCGCTTGCTCAAGACGTTTCTGTTTCCACGGGGCTCATGCACTGAGGGCGACTCTGAATAGTTTATACTGCGAGAGGCGCCATATAAATTACTAGATACGATACGATACGATACGATATCAATATACAAAGGCGAAGAAAAATCGTTATGTTCTGCTGTTGGGAATGTACACACATACTGTCATTCATTTATTAGCTTCTAGTTGAATTAGTTACAATATTACAAGGAGTGACCCTTGACAATTCTCTCACCTTTACCGAACACATTTCCAAACTCACTCGCACTTCCCATTTTCACCTAAGGCGCCTTAGGGATATCCGTCGCTCTCTCTCATCTCCAATTTTCACTTCAATTGTCCATGCATTTGTCTGCTCTAGACTTGACTATTGCAATTCCCTCCTCATTGGTCTTCCTAAAGTCCGTCTTGCTCCTCTTCAGTCCGTTCTCAATGCTGCTGCTAGATTAATTGCCCGTCTTCCTCGATTCTCTCATATTACCACCTTTATGACAGAAGAACTCCACTGGCTCCCGCTTTCTGCCCGCATCCAATTTAAGGTCCTCATCCTTGTGTGTAAGGCTCAACTTGGTTTCGCTCCAAAATATTTATGTGACTTAATTCATCGCCCTCACTCTGCTGCTTCTCTTCGTCCTCTTCGTTCATCTGATCGCTTGGACCTCCTCGTTCCCCGTGTCAGGACTTCTCTGGCTCAATCTAGGTCTTTTGCCTCCATTGGCCCGGCTCTTTGGAATGAGCTTCCTCCGTACGTTCGTTCTTCTATTCTCTCAGGTAACGTCTCTTCCTCTTTTAAGTTTCTTAAAACTTGCTTTTTCTCTCGGGGTCTCTCGCACTGGGAGCGCTTCTGAATGGCCCTCCCGCTAGAAGCGCTTTATAAATATCCAAATACAATACAATACAATACAATACAATACAATATTTGCTAAGAAATATGAAAACTGATAACTAACAGATAAGGAGACAGCAGGAAGAACTCTAAATTACTTGTTAAGAAAAATAAAAACTGTTAAGTGAAGGAGAATGAAGATGCAATGAGAAATGTGTTTGTAGAGATTGTCCACATATCATCACTATGTTTAGAGAGACTGTCCACATGTGCGTGGTGATAAGACAATTATTTACCAACATAATTATACTCACTGGCAAAGCAGTCGTAGCAGCTCTTGAAAACACTTTCTCCTTGATACTGACGTCGATTTCCGATTAACGTATAAGAATCAGCACCTCTCTTTGACACTGTCATCGATCTCCGAGTGAATTATATGGACACGCGGCTGTACAGGAACTTTTATAAGGTGTCGCAGAATGGAGGTCAAATACCAGATGCGCTCATTGATCAGTCAAATGCGCTCATGTGTTAGTTCAAAATTTGCCTACTCATGCTGCAGCCATCACCATATAGAATCTGTTTAAAACGGTTTCAGCCAGCTGGCGGTCTTTCAAATATGTTGTAAATGCATAATTGTAAGGGAATAATATGACTTGTAACCTGTAATGTCAAACGAGCCTTTGTATTATACTGGTAGACTTATTTGACAGATTTCACGGTTTGCAGCTGTAGCATGTTTCGACGTATGTCAGAGTTCAGCATTTGAATGAACCTTTGTATGTATAATTATTGTATTGTATTATATCTAAACATTTATAAAGCGCCTCTCACAGTAGGCCCTATTCGCTAATCAGAGGCGCTCCCATTGCGAAAGACCTAGTGAATAGAAAGTGGTTTTAAGACTTTGGCCACCAGCTAATAAAGTGCACGTGACAATGGAGGGGGTTGATTCCATAGAGCAGGACCAATGCAAGAAAAGGCTCGGTTTTGGCCATAGTGGTTCTGGCTCGTGGTACCAGAAGATCATGGCAATTAAGCGATCGCAATGGACGGAGTGAAGTAGCTGAAATTGGCAGACGAACAAGGTCACAGAGGTACTTGGGTGCTAAGCCTGTATCAGACAGAAGGACTAAAGTGAGAACCTTAAGCTGAATCTGAGCAGTAAGGGGAAGCCAATGAAGATGATCGAACATGAAAAAGGAAAAATGAGACCAGCCAGGAAGTCGGGGTATTAATCTGGCCGCAGCATTTAAAACAGTATGGAGGGGGAAAGACGGACTTTTGGCATTATGTGCGTAAAATGTCATTCTGGTTAGATGGTAAGGGGAGGGGTGGGTGGGAAGGGGAGGGAAGGGAAGGGAAGGGATGGTGTGAAGTCTTCAAATGCCTGTGCTGAAATAGCAACTGTGTTTGGAGTTGCTGTGCTGGTTAAGACCCTATGTCTTAGGTGACTGTGCTGATTAAGACCCTATGGTTCTGTCGAAATGTGCTGGTTGGTACCTATTATCAACAACTTAAAGGATAGGACCAAGACCAGAACCCTGGGAGACACCAACAGTAGGCCTAACAATGATGAATGGTGGGAGGGGTCAAGATGTTCCTCTTTGATTAGGTCGTGTATCATGGCAGATCGACGGATAGCAGATCGAATGTTAAAACTGCCGAAATAATGGACCCTGTTCTCGAGGTCAGCTTCTTGACATGGACTTTGTGTGAAGCTGTGCCTGGGTTGCTTTCGAAGTCTCCATACAACAGCAGCAGAAGAGCAACGACTGCAGCGGGCAAGAACCGACAACGCCGAGGTCGAAAAGGCCAGGCCGATTCGAGACTATAGCAGGGCTCCAGTGATGTGTCGTAGTCAGACTTGCTGTCCTCGAGACCAAGGTCTTGGTCTCGAGTGCACTCGAGTTCGTTTTTAAAAGTCTTGGTCTTGGTCTTGAGACCAAAAGTCTTGGTCTTGGTCTTGAGGTTCAAAGTCTTGGTCTTGGTCTTGGTCTTGAGGTTCAAAGTCTTGGTCTTGGTCTCGCAAGACCAAGACCAAGACCGGCTGTCAGTATGAACAGTCATTTAACAACACTCAAGAATTAAAAAATTTATCAAGCCTAGTTGCATCATAGCCTACGACAAATACCTACGGACGGATGCAAGTTTTTGCTCGTCAGGAACCCGTCGGCAGCAGCAACTAAGTTATGCTGTGTCTGGAAGCCCTGCCGAGACTTTTCTGAAGCCAGACGTCTTGGGAGGATTTCAAAAAGGCTCACGATTTTAACATTTACATCCAGTGCTTGAAAAGCTACTGTGTGTGCCAGCGACTTCAGCACCTGTAGAGTGTAGAACGTATTTTTTCACAAGGCAGAATTTTTATGAGGCCCCACAGGTCAGAAAATTCTGGGTAAATTGATTTTTTATAAAATACCAACGGCATTTGGAATAACATTTTTGCATGAAGGACTTTTGTAAATACGAATTCGGAATTCTCTGCAGTCTGCATTTAAAGTTAATTTGCCTGAATAAAATAAAATACTTACGTTTTCATTAAAATAACGATTAGTCCGACTTGACAATTTTTTTGTAAAGAAAATAAGAGGTCTTGGCCTGAATGTGATTTTTTGGGTCTTGGTCTCGGGCTTGGTCTTGAGGTTCAAGGTCTTGGTCTTGGTCTTGGTCTTGGGGTTCAAAGTCTTGGTCTTGAGGTTTAAGGTCTTGACAATAAGACTGGTCGTAGTGCAGAGCTTACTTGTCCTGAAAACTCTACTGTGTGCAGACCGCTTTCGGCTAACAAAGTTCATAGATTGACGGCCAGCGACAGTAATAACTGACGAATACTGTGGGACCGGTGTGTGTGCAACGTCTTTGCTCAGTTTACTGTCAACAAGGCATTTTGAATGTTCGTCGGCCATTTTTGCGTGATAACGATCGCATTGAGATAACCGACAAGTTTGGATTTTCTCCCTCTATTCAGGGGCGTCTACACCATAGAAACCTTGGAGCAAATGCTCCATCCAAGAAATAGGGGGGAAAGATTTGTCAGTGTGTGTGCCACCATTTTAGGGGGGGAACGAACGGCGAGGGGGGAAGAAGAGGGGGAAAAGGGACGTTGCTCCAATGACTTAGGGGGGGATAGACGCCCCTGCCTCTATTCAAAGGCTGAGCGTAAAGGCAAAGCAATACCTTTACGCTCATCGTATCTTGGTTTCACTCAGGCTCTCGGGCTCCAGACTCCGTGACGTGATACGGGCCACCACTGTCAATCACATGCTATATTCCTTTTCTGTCATCAGTCCATCTCCCTATTTTGTCATCCTGTCTAAGTAATACTTTAACATTTGTTTGGTTTTAGCTTTTTCATCTCATCTCATTTCACTTTTTTTTATCTACCTTGCTTTCTACATTGTACCTTCATGTTTTATTGCTATTGTACACAGTTGCGTTATGACAACTGTCTTTCTGAATAAACGAATATATATATTGTATATATTATATATATATGTATATATATATATGTATGTGTATATGTATATGTATATATATATATATATATATATTATATAGTTCCCAGTATGGTTGGGCTTTGCTAACAAGCAGGAACTAGATCATTTGGGGGCTATTATTCGTAAGTCTTGGCGACCTCCTTCTTCATTTCGAACTTTTCAGGAACTCTGCAAAAAGCTGATCGCGATCTCTTTAGTAGCATTCTTAAAAACCCTAGTCGCCTCTTCCATGACCTTCTACCTCCCGTTCTAAAGACTATGTATGATTTGCGTCCGCGTTCACATAATCTGGTTCTCCCTAGAGTTGACTCTTACCCGACGAGGGTAGATGGTAGAATGCTGTGGAGTTAGGCTCTGTTGCAATTATATCAATTTTGATATAACGTTATTATTACTTCACTGTTCTATGTTCTTTCCTTATGTATAACATTGTATATACAGCGCTGTGCATTTGCTAGCGTTCATTAAAGAATATACTTACTTACTTACTTACTTTAACGTTAGCAGCCGATAAGAAGGGTTTGTAAAACCTAAGTTACCATGCTCAACGATTTGGAGGTCCGATTTATAGAATACAATACAATACAACTTATATTTATAACGCGCCTAACAGTACTAAAAGCGAAATAACTAGTAAAAATCAGAAACACTGAGACATATAGGCCTATATCTGTATACCATATATCTTTTTTTAATCTTTAAAACTTCTTAATGCGTCGGACTTCACTGCAAGAAATAGCAAGTTCGAGCGCAAAAATCACACTCATTCTCATCAGTGGCGGATCCAGGTTTTCTTGCCTGGGGGGGAGAACGTTATCTCGAGGGGCGCCACGTTCTGGTAATCAACTTTAAATGATAGTAGGGCCTACATGTATATTTGAAATGATGCCATGTGTAGTAGACAACCATGCAGTATATAGGCCTATACTATCTCATATATATAAAACTGTTTAAAAGTGACGAAATGTTTCCTATCCTATGTCCCTTACCATGGATATTTTCAATGGGAATAGGATATTGAGGATAGGAAAAAGGTTAAGGAAACTCATGACATCTGACATCTGATCGGTTCTAGATATATCAATTATCGAGTGAACAATTAAGGGGAAGAACTGAGCAGACTTATCTAATAGTTCAAGAAAATTCCCAGTGTTTTTATTCTCAACTATGCAAGAATGTTCTCGGTGTTCTCTGAATGATGGCCATTGTTTACTAAAATAAAATAACGTCACAGGAATCGTCCTTTTTAATAGCTCTGGGGAGTGGAGGTTCAAATACCCGCCAAGGAGAAATTTGCTTCGAGATTTCTGCTCCAACTGCATCCCCTAGCCAACTCATGTATAATTAATACACTGACCAAACACTGTCGGTGGAAAGATGAGACGGCAAGGGAGAGGACTGGCCACCTACCTTCATATGCCGAGGCTAAGAAAAAGACGTCGCTAACACCGTACCCATGCTGCCTCAGGGCTAGCTTAAGGGACTCCTCCTCCTCTTCCTCTTCCTCTTCCTCCTCCTCCTCCTCCTCCTCCTCCTACTGCTATTCTTTTGGACTTGGCGTCAGTTTTCTGCGGGTTTGCGTTTAGTAGTTCAAAGTCAACCATCAATACACAATTTATAATTATATTCAATTTATCACAATTTTAAGGTAATGTTATTTATTTCAGGAAAGTGAATTGATTTTATAAATACCATTATATTCTTAGTGTCATGGCAGTTTAATCCAAATCGCGGATCGCCAATCCGAAATCGACTTGTAGAGAATTGGCAATGTTAAATATCCAATAGGCCGTGTCATTTAGGTATAGATGCCGACTGCAATTTGATATACTATACACTCTTGGGAGTCCTTGACAGCCGGACTTTGTATGCTAGTTTGATGATTGATATGTTTAAGCCTGTCTGATGCTGGTACTGAAGATTTGGGGGAAGAGTATCTTATGACTCATATTGAGGATGACTGCACGCATGTGGTGTGTGTGTGTGTGTGTGTAGGACTCTGTTGGACTTTGGAACATAGCCTACCTCCTGAGACACTTTGCTCACATGGAGAGTGAGGGTCAATTCAGGGTCATGCCAATCTTCCATGTCCTGCCTATGCTGTCTGTCTATCTACCCCCTCCCTAGTATATACGTAAAGATAGACAGAACAGCAATACTTGGGGAAGCACAGATGAAAGTAGACCTAGCCGACTGACTTTAGCTAAACATCGGTCGTGCCAGGCCCGTTCTGGAAGCCCACCATAACAGGCGCGTCTGATCTGGAGGGGCGCCGTCATACAACCAAGAGGGGCGCGGGGGGGCGAACCGCCCCCCCCCGGGCCTATGGCTAAATCCGCCACTGATTCTCATCACGAACTAAATCAATTAATAGGCCTATTACACACACCCAGCTCATACGGCTATCCACTGTATCCAGTGTACCGTAGCCTATGTGTGTACCAAAATCTTGTATCTCGAAACAACCGTTACATTAGACTTCTTGTAAGAAATTGTAAATTCGCGAGCAAACGTGAGATTCTCGTACCCATCACACATCAGCAACAGAGAGGCTATTCATGTCTTCACGACAACCTTTAATATATCCCATTACATTACATTGGGCTTCAAGGTAAGAATTGAAAGTTCGCGACTAAAATGGCATGTTAGGCCTAATTATCGTGCTACGTCCAATGTAATGTGTATAGTTTCAACGGTTGTCGTCAAGATACGAGATTGTTCCGCGAAGGCCAATGTCAGCACATTTTGATAACGGCGATATTTCATTTTGAGGGACACCATTATTGATTAATTTGCTCTGCAGTAGTGTCGGGTGTATATGATGCTTGTGTTTGCGCTTAGCTAGGCGTTGGATAGGCGATAGGCCGTTGAACTGACCTTGCATATATAATTAGTTGCTTGTTCAGGTGTTAGCAGGCTCACGTGCTAGAGCGCGAAAGATTTGCTGATAGAGTTTGTTTTCAGTTTTTGAAGAGTGCTGACTATACATTATAAGAGAAATCTGTTGTAAAAAGATTTTATATCAATTTCAAGAAATATCAATTGCAAAAAGTATTCGGACTGTGTGTGTTCTCGTGAATTGACAGCCACGCCATACTATTAATTGGGGTTTTTACGTAGATATAGAGAAGTAAAGAAGTAAGCGAAGTAGAGGAAGAATATAGTGACAGTGTCAGTAGTACTGTAGAAGAGAGTGTTGGCAGAAAAGCACATGAGACCAATCAAAACATCAATTACCTGATAAAGTCTTCTTAACCATTAGGCCTAATCGATCTGTTTGATCGATTAGGCCTAATGTAGGTTCTCTTTCTACTTATGCTTTCTACTTAATTCTTATGTTTTATCTTTATCGGTAGAGGCAATCTTAGAATTGTTATGCAAAGCTCGTTACAACAAAGAGTCGATTCTTGCACGACAATGAGTAAGTCCAACGGAATTCTTATGTCGGATTTTGACTTTTACACGACAAGGAATGAGTCCAACGAAGGCCTCTATAGGGTCTGTAAATGCACCAATGGATTCAACCATAGCTCTAACAGTCCTTGAGTAATTCATTCCTTGTGTAGCTTACGGTAATGATGGTAAAGGCACCAATAACGATCCCTGTGATGTTAAAATTCGATCGAAAATTCATTTTAAAAGCAATATCCAGAATACTAGCGATTCCATAGCGCAACGATACGCTCTCGCTATAGGCCTATCACAATATGGCTTAAATATAACCCAAAGTCCGAATAAACAACTTATCCAATTAACGAGTTAACTTCAATGAAACTCTTCCATGGCCGATCGCATCGCTCTACTCTCCTGTTGTGTCGTACTTTGTAAATCCTCTCAAGCGTCTTTAAAATTTGATTTCATTCTTTAATCTTATTCGCCGTCGTGTCACGAGTTTCTACGGTGACACCACGTCGCTATCAATGATAGTTTAAAAAATAGTCTGCCTCTCTGTCTCCTTCTGTAAAGTTTTGCTGTCCAAGTTTTTCTCTCTTTTACTCTGATGCCTGTAGCAAAAATTTATCTTTCCTCTTGAGCCCTAAAAAGGCCCCTAATTTGATTGCCAAGATATGTAAATATTGGTGTTAAGCAGTTTTTAATGGAAATTTCAGAGGCGTTGAATACGCTCCAATTTGTTATACTCACGAGTCGCGACTCCTAGTCCAGTGACTCAGGCCGAGTCATAGTTTTGGTAAACTATAGCTCGCAATATTTGAAGAGTAGGAGCTTAACCTTTAAAATTGTGACAGTTGCTATTTCAAACATTGTAGGCCTAACCTTGTTAGGTCTGCTACTTGTGGTAAAATCATGCAGCTCTTACCTAATTCAGCAATCCAGTTCATTCAGTGCAACATGAAACTCAGTTTTGCTCTTTCGACTTATCAGGTACGATCAATTCTTGCATTATAGGCAAGAGTTAACTGTGATGGCTCCATTTTCGAGAGAATTGAATTTAAGATTTCGGTTTGGTTCGTGCGGTGCCGGTTGGGAAATGCTCCTGACTACTTACGATAGCTCTACTGTCCCATCTCGGGTTTGGCGGGTCGCGGAAATCTTTGTTCTGCGTCTTGCCTTTTCAGTGTTTCGACAGATCTGCAGGTTCTTTTAACTATAGGGACTTTCACAAGCGTTTAAAACGTTCTCTTTCGCCGAGACTGGGCTGGGAGCGTGTTGGAAAAGCGTTAAATAAGTGCTTGAATGAATGAATGAATGAATGATATGAACGAATGAGTCTTCAGCCAAAAATGCCCAAAATCCAACCATGTTTGTTGTTCTTATATTGCCAGACTTCAAACACGAAACGATAGTAGACTAAGTTCACAGCTATACTAAGATCAGTTTAAACAGCTTTTGACAATGAAGAAGGAACAGTTAGGTTAGACATAATGTTAAAAATTGATTATTTGATCTTTTGTATGCCATATGTTTACATACTTTTACCTGAAGTTGTAGGTTGTTTCTAATTACTGTAGGGTTTACAACGAAAGTAAACTGCGTTATTTTCAACCTAAATTGCCGATCATTAAACAACCTCAGGCCTATATAGGCCTATCGCAAGCACACATCAGTGTAATGGGGAAATTGAAAATACAAAAATCAACGAAAGTTCGGGGAGGTGCCACGGATTGTGGAAATTAAATATTTAATAATATATATATATATATATACAAATATTTAAATGGTGCCGTGATGTAGTAGTGTCCCGCTGTACAATTAAATCTGGTGGTGTAGGAGAGTGTACTGGTCTAGTGTAGTTAGGTCGTCCAGACAGGTGACGTCGTGGCTGTCCGTTTGGGGCCAGTACATCGACGGACAAGTGCCAACTACTTAGAAGCCAGTCAGCTCCGCAAACGTTGCGTCTAGGTCGTTGTTGATTACCTTGTACTTGTCCTTTTCAGCGCTCAGTTCATCTGAAACAAAGTGGGATAGATGATGTAGGCCTACTGTAGTTAGCGTAAGCGATTATCCTCGCAAACATGTCATTTATGTATGCCCTTAAGGCTGAGGTTGCTATTCTGCCGGATCTTTGTATTGCAACGAGGAATGCAGAGTACCAGCATCACACTAGACACCCAGCTTAACCTATTCAAGGCACACATACTGTCCATCTTTCTGTACGTGCGGCGGCTTGGACGCTAACCAAGGACTTGGAAGCGCAACTGGATGTGTTTCAAATGTGGTATCTTGGAAGAATACTGCGTATACTGCTCAGATCACAAAGGGTGGAGGCACAAAGGATATTCCAGTGTCGGATATAATTCAGACAAGAAGGATATTACTATTTCGGCACATTACGTGCTGCCAGAGCTATGATATCCGGCCACAAAATAATTGGAAGAGACCAGCTGGACACGAGAGATGGAGTCTGACAATGAGAAAGGCTGCGAGAGTTAATTAATTCAGAGCAAATTTTATGCAGGTAATTACAAAATCTAGTACAATTTCTTCCAGAGAACGACTGTAAAATTGCATATCCTCATCAGGAGAAATAAGATGAGATGAAAGTGTCCCATTTATCCGCCTATAGGTATAAGATATAATCCCAGGCATTATGCACCGGAACCTTGCACTGCTATGAATACAGGTGCAAGCACAAGTTGTCCAAAGAATACAAGTTCATTCCCTCCATTCCCAATCGTGAGTCAAAATATTACAGTTAATGATAACTATCGAACCTAATTATCCGTCTTCTTCGTTTTTATGTCCCAACCCATCCAACCATCGCATACCGATACCCAACCTTTGCCGTCAGCGCTCACTCTTAGGCAAGTGCATCTGTTGAACATCATGTTTGTGTAACTTAGTGTAACTAAGACATCTTCAGATGTTGAATCAGTATAAATCTGGCAGCGGACGGATCTGAGCCATCATCCCTTACCTTCCAGTTTGTCAACCTCCTTTTGGAGCTTCTGAACAGTGTTCTCTGCATCATTGCAACGAAGTTCCGCCTTGAAATCAGCAACGACAAACAAAGCAAGTTAAATCGAGCGTGGTTGAAGTTCTTATATAAATGTTTTTTTTCTGCATCAGACTTCAAAATATGCTGAACCGTAGATGCTGACACTGCATTCTGCTGCATTTTGTATTTATGTCATAGGTCATGCAGTTTAACTGGCGCTTCCGACTGCGCCTTAACTAGATCTATTATACTCTCATTTAGTCTCTCGTTCAGTTCGACTGAATTGATCATGTTCTACTAACGTCCTTCAGTCTCTCAGTGAGGTCTCGAATATTGTCTTCATAAGTTTCTCCGCGCTGGGCAGCCTATAAATAGAACCAAATGCAACGCACGAGTTTATGAATGATAATTAAATTGTAAATCCTAAGAAAGCATACAACCTAAGACAATGCCTGAAATGTCGTGAATGTGATGCATTCAAATCACCAGCCACGTCGGTCGTTAATCGACTTCTGTGTCATTTTGGCGGATTATCTTGTCTAAATGCAGAATTTGCTGAATCATTTCTTGTATGTTGGAGCTTACTGGCTAAGTTTACGCAACGGACTTAACCGTCGTTTGTGCTGCGGACTTTTGTATTTTTGGAAGGCAAGTTGTTCGCATGTCGCCTTGCCTAGGTGACTGAATCATGTGGGATTATCTTTCCTGGTCTGCAGTCGAGTCTTGCATCTGCGGACCGTGTACGCCCTGTATAGCTGGGTAATCTTTTCGTCTCGGCGAAGGAGTACCGACTCGGGTCTTTGGAGTGACTGGTTTGTCGGACGTACTGACGTCATCTTCTACCGATGAGTCACTGCTAGTTGTCAGCGTCATTGTGTTCTGCGAACGCTACCAGCTGTCGTCGCTAAAAGTTATCGACGCAAATTAGTCCAGAGACTCTGAACTTCAACCGTCGACGGGAATCCGTTGGCTGGGATCCATGCACTGGTAATTCTTCTAGCTTTCTGTGCATTGTGTCGCTAATTGATGAAATTTAAATTCTTAATAACATTTAACATCAGATAGACTAACGCAGAGTGCGCATCTGAGTAGTTTGCTCTTGAAATGACGCTAATGTAACTACAATTAGGCCTACTACTACAAAATCAAATAAACAATGCATATTCATGAAGCACAGCCTTCGCAACCACCGCAACCTCAAAGTGGTTTGCCTATTGACGACTAATTTATGCCAACTGATGAACTTTTGCAGCGATCATATTACAATTAATAAGTTACGGAAGCACTGTGGCCCAGTCTTGTTGTCAAGGCCTTAAACTTCAAGACCAAGACCAAGGCCAAGACTTTGAACCTCAAGGCCAAGAACAAGACTTTGAACCTCAAGACCAAGACCAAGACCAAGACTTTGAACCTCAAGACCAAGACCGAGACCAAGACCAAAAAATCACAATCATATCCAGACTTCCATTACTAAAAATTGTCAAGTCGGACTACTCGCTATTCAGAGGTGGGCAAACTACGGCCCGCGGGCCGGATCCGACCCGCCAACACTTTTTATCCGGCCCCCACAATTCTTCAGAAAATATAAAATAAACTCAGACCGCGAGAAGTTTCTTCGTTTTACTCACGTGGCGCTGCTCTCTTACTTACTATTCCGGTCTTGTCTTTAATAATAGGCCTAACTCTATGGCATCTATGCATTAACTCTGCCGATCTGCCCCGCTTTCCTGCAGAGGTTTTTGCACATGATCTGTATACGCAGAAGTGAAATCCGTTCAAGTAGGCCTAAAGCTAATGTTGCCTTCAAAACAGATGAAAGAGCAAAACTACGGGAACTTTCCTACCCTCCAGTAGAAAACTGTCACAGAAGAGTCTGAGGGAAAATATAGTCTTCAGCTGTCAAGTTTGACGGAAGACTTCTCCAGACGACGGAACTTCAGCTGGAGTTAACCGACCCACAACGTGACACTGTTCTCAAAGAACAGCTCAAAGGATCAGACCTGATAAAATTCTCAAATCTACAAACTTGCTTTAAAACTGCTTGTGCTGTTCGCATTCACTTACGTAGCCTACATCTGTCACCAAAGATTTTCAACTATGAAGATAAACAAAACCAAATACAGGTCTCAGTTAAGTGATCTAAACTTGAACTCAAACTGTGAATTGCAACCAGCGCAATCACTCCGGATTGTGGGAAACTTGTCAATGCATGTTCACAGTCGCATACATCTCATTAGTGGTATTTAATATATTATAAATAGGTCTAAGTAATCATATTTTCCTGACAGTCGCTATTAAAAGTAAAAATTTTATTATCCGGCCCTCCGAATTTTTTTGGTGTTTAATGTGGCCCCATGTACAAAAAGTTTGCCCACCCGGCGGCTATATTAATGAAAACATGAGTCTTTTATTTCATTCAAGCAAAACAACTTTAAATGCAGTCTGCAGAGGATTCCGAATTCACATTCACAAAGTCCTTCATGCGAAATGTTATTCCAAATTCCTAATGAGTCTTGGCCTTGCAAGACCAAGACCAAGACTTCGAACTTCAAGACCAAGATCAAGACCAAAACTTTTGGTCTCAAGACCAAGACCAAGACTTTTGGTCTCAAGACCAATACTTTTGGTCTCAAGACCAAGACCAAACCAAGACTTTTGAACCAAGACTTTTGAAAACGAACTCGAGTGCACTCGAGACCAAGACCTTGGTCTCAAGGACAACAAGACCGCTCTGACCTAATAACTATATTTCCAAACATATGTAGCTTATTGTAAACCTGCAACCGATTTACAAATTGCTTCTATTTGACCTATGCATATGTTTGTTATATTTTATGTATGATCGTTAATTTTTATTCGTCTACTTTAGTCACACTTAGGTCATATATTTGCAGGGCTTTTTTCAGCCGGAACGCGCCGGTACGGTGTTCCGGCACCTTTTTCAGCTCCTAAAAAATAATTTATTTATTTTAATAATTAAAACAATAATTTAGTTATTTTAATTTAATTTAAGTGTTTTTGAACTGTTTTCAGTGTTTATTGAGACCCCTCCCAAGCCCCAATCCCGTTTTTCTCGTGATTTTAGCCCACCCATAATTGTTGCGTTCCGGCACCTATTGTTCCGTTCCGGAACCTTTTTTTCTAGAAAAAAGCACTGTATATTTGTACATCCGCAAAATCCTCTGGGTTCTGGTTTTTCGGGCTGACTGGGTCGCTGAAGTCCGCTCTGTAAGTTCTGAGGTGTGGCTTACCTGGGCTAATAATCTTAAGTCTAATTCTCTTTGGAATGCTTATCATCCGGACTCTCAAGCTTCACTGATTGGTTCTGTCCAAAGGAAAATGATTTCATAATTCAGTTGTGCCGAAGCTATCAGTAACGGATGCAGTATGTGTTACGATAACGACGACGCTATCGATGAACTAGATCCTGAATTATTTAAACCAAAATTGTACAAACTTTATGGTGCAACTGGGCTTAAATAATGCATAAATGCCGACTGCACTTTGTACTTTATGTTAGATTCCTTTTCGAGCTTTATTCCTAGATCTCATATCCATGCAACTATGTAAAGCTCTAACAAATGCAACGTGGTGAGTGTTAGTAAACACCCAACAGCGATGTCATGTGTGGTAATCTGAAGCCCATATAAATATTTTACATGGGCTTCATATGTCCTACATGACGATGTTGTTGGGGAAAGTCTTGCCTCTTGTTCGAAGATCTCAAGAGACTTCATATTGTTCGTTACGACTTGTAGTTCTTCTTCCAGTTCCACAGCTTTCCTGTCAAATAGCAACAGTTGCATTGCCAGATCGTTTATAGATAGAGAGGCTAGTTGATCCAAGTGACCGCATTCACTAACAAATAGAATAGAATAGAATAGAATAGAATAGAATAGAACATTCTTTATTAAACCAATTGCGAACCGCATTTTGGTGTACATAAACATATAAAAACATTCGCACATACACAGCCCTGCAAAACTAGCAGTGGCCAAACCTATAGACCTATAAATAGTGTTAAGCAGAGAGTTATTCATCAAGTTATAAGTACAGCATCCTAGTTAAGAATGTTTTTCTCATGAGACTGTCAGCCGAAGCAATGGCTCGGTCATGGGCTCGGGGTCGGAGTGCATATCCGGTAACCTTTATAGGCGGAAGCAGACATCCTCTATCCATTCAGAAAGCAGATGATCTGGCTCGTCTGGCTGACGATCGATTATTTAATGCAGTGGTGTCCAACCCACAACATGTTCTTTACCTTTACTTCCCAGAGACCCGACCCACTCCTTATCTTTTTCGCTCTCGGGTTCACAGTTTTTCCCTTCCAACTAAAAATGATAAAAACTTTATATCGAGGGTCCTATATCATGACTTGTATTAGTTTTGAAATGAACGAGAAACAGCTTATAGATTTCTATTAATTATTTTACTTATCTATGATTGTTACCAATTGCGTTATGTCAAATGGTTGACGAATAAACGAATATTGATTGATTGATTGATTGATTGATTGATTGATTGATTGATTGATTGATTGATTGATTGATTGATTGATTGATTGATTGATTGATTGATTGATTGATTGATTGATTGATTGATTGATTGATTGATTGATTGATTGATTGATTGATTGATTGATTGATTGATTGATTGATTGATTGATTGATTGATTGATTGATTGATTGATTGATTGATTGATTGATTGATGCTCTTCATTAACCAGAACTGCCGAGAAAAGGCGGTTGTCGGCCAAGCTACACAGCTGCTGGATGGACGGAGAGTCATCGGGGAGGTAACCACTTCTTATGAAGCGCCTAAAAATGGCTCCCAGCCTCTCACGCTCACTCTGGGTTGTGAAGTCCCATCATACCGGGGGGGGAGGGGGCGGGGGCGTAGAGCAACCTTGACAGTGCCGTGGCTTTGACAACGTCATACATAATTGGCCCTCTCACACCATGGGCCGATAGTGTTCGAAATGCGAAGGACGACTGACGAGCCCGGGCACATATGCTGTCTATATGGGTTCTAGGTGTTGTCTTCTTTAGAGAATTGTCACACTAGCGACCATAGGGAGCCTATATGCACCTCGGCTGTAGTTGCGTCGATATTCAGACCCGTCCTCGGCCTACGTACTAGCATTTCTGAGGACTTCTTAATGTTTAATTTCAGATTACACCTAGAAGCCCATTGGGTTATGTGGTCCATTTCTGTAGGCATTGTTGCACTATTTTGACAAAGATACTAAGAGATATGTGTCATCAGCATATTTTAGTAGAAGGTTGTGAGGATGCACTGCCATGGTTTAAGGCCGGAAATGGTTGTGATGAAGTTGGTTGGCCCGAGGCTTCAGCCTTAAACAATGCTTGCGTTGATTTCAAATGAGTGTGGATATTTCAAATGCAACATCAATATTAAGAGATTCAATCGCGTAACTGAGGCCACTTTAGAGCAGTCTTGTTGTCAAGACGTTAAACCTCAAGACCAAGACCAAGACCAAGACCTTGAACCTCAAGACCAAGACCAAGACCAACACTTTGAACCTCGAGACCAAGACCAAGACCAAGACCAAGACTTTGAACCTCGAGACCAAGACCAATACCTTGAACCTCAAGACCAAGACCAAGACCAAGACCAAGACCAAGACTTTGAAACTCAAGACCAACACCGAGACAAGACCAAAAAATCACAACCATATGCAGACTTATATTACTTATTAAAAAATTGTGAAGTCGGACTACTCGCTTTTTTAATTAAAACATGAGTCCTTGATTTTATTCACGCACAAAAAACAACTCCAAATGCAGACTGCAGAGAATTCCGAATTCGTATTTACAAAAGTCCTTCATGCAAAATGTTATTGCATTAAAAAAAACAATTCGCTCAGAATTTTCTGACCAAGACTGACCAAGACCAAGACTGTGGTCTTGACTTTTTTTACCAAGACTTTTAAAAACGAACTTGAGTGCACTCGAGACCAAGACCTTGGTCTCGAGGACAACAAGACTGCTTTAGAGGTCGCAGCAGAAAACAAGCGGCGCCCATGATGCCAATGCTGAGAGATCGCCTGTGTACGACTAACTACCCAACCAGTTTAAGCCCGATGAATAATGGTTCTAATTTTGACCCATATTTGCGTGCGTTTGCGAGCGAAGGTCCAATTTATTTTGCGGCAACTTTATTCAGTCAAACAAAATGAGCGTTTCCGTCGCTTTTTCCACATAACAGCCTACAAGACCGATGTCCTTTACTGGCTTCCTGTTGCTTCTCGCATCCAGTACAAGGTTCTTCTCCTGGTTTCTAGGGTTCCTAAGTATATTTGTGGCTTAATGCGTAAACGTCTCTCTGCTCTTTCTTCCCGACCTCTTCGGTCTGCTGATCGGCTTGATCTTGTTCCCTGGGCTAAGACCGCCATGACTCAACACCGTGCTTTTGCAATCATTGACCCTTCCTTATTGAACGACCCTCCCCTTCAATCCGTAGGAAGATTTTGGTGGGGACCTCTCCCTCTTCTCTCCGCTACTTGAAGACTTTCCTATTTCCTCGGGTTGTCACGCTGAGAGTGCCTTTGAATTACGGACTTGCGAATCACAAATTTTTCGTCGAATCGAATCTCGAATCGAATCGGAGGTAAAGGTTCGAATTCGAATCGAATCTCGAATCTACCGAATCGAATCAGCGGGTACCATGTTTAATATCCATGTAGTGTGCACTTGATAGCACAGGCGTGCCACATTATCAATATATCAATAACTTTTCTGCAGTTTAAAATCAATTAAGCTAAACATTAAGCTAGTTAACAGAATTAACAATAACACACATAATTTATGAGTTAAGTAAGTAAGTATGTATGTATATTCTTTATTGTAGGCCTACTAATTGCATAACAGCACTTTCGTGTACATAATTTAAGGCTTAAGTGGAGTATAAATAATATTCTAATTATAAGCACCATTTTCGTGCCAGAGGGTTTGCGTCGTCGCGTGACGCGTTGCACGCAGAAATTCAACAACCATTCCACGCGCAGTAAACAATTAAAACAATTAGTTTACAACAAAGTCGTAAAAATTTTTTCCGAAAAATGATTCGAAAGTTTTTTGAATCATAAGATCATTTTCGAATCGAATCGAATACCGCCGTCCGATTCGTTTTCGAATCGAATATCGAAGCTTCGCAGGTCCCTACTTTGAATAGTCTATACTGTGAGCAGCGCTTTATAAATTCCCATATACGATACGATATTATTACAGAAAATTTTTAAATGTTTAGAGCCATCAAATGAACGTACGCATCAGCAGCTTCAAGTCCGGCTTCCGCTCTGGACAGATCAACCTCGGTTACCCCCAGTTGTCGAGATGCCTACACCAAAAAAAGAAAACTGAGCTGTCCTGTGATCTTTTCCTTATCAATCAGTTAAGGCAGCACGGCCTGCATATCTCCAAGCTCGACGTTATTTTTCAAGCGATTGTTATATCAAGATTCATATAAACGCTACCTGCCTATGCTGGATTCCTCACCTCACGTCATTGCAGCTCTACAAAATGAAGCTCTGAAAAATGCTCGCAGATGGGAATTATGTGAGAAGACTCATACTGCAGAAGAACTGATTGCTTGAGCAGCCAAGAAGCTCTTCCAGAAATCGCAGTTCTTTGGCCACTGCGTTCATCAGCTCTTGCCACCTCCTCGTGAAAACAAGTACTCACTTCACAAGAGAAGACATCCTTTCATTCTGCCTCTTGTTAAATCTAAATCGTTTAAAAGCAGCTTTGTTGATCGATGTATCTTTAATTATATCCAGTTGTACATGTGTGACTTTATAAGCTGCCTCTGTTACTTTATTTTCAAAATGTATGTAATCAGTGTATACATGTAATGCATGTGCGCTTGTCATGTGCAAATAAAGGATACTTACTTACTTATTTACTTACTTACTTAAGCTACAGGTACTTGTTTGCCATTAGACACATCATGATATACGAAAGACGTCATTTGCTAATTGATCAAGACCAAAGGACTAGCATGATTTCAAATGGCGTTCAGTACTAATTTCCGATTAAACTCGATAGGCTCATAATCGTAATCGTAAATTCTAAATTTCTATAGCGCCACTCGAAAGTTAAGCGCAGGGCACCAGCTTATTCATGAGCGCTGCGTCGAGTCAAGGGTTGTCCAAAAAGTAGTCAAAAGGAGGTCCGAGTCCGGGTTGCCACAGGGTCAGAGCAGGCGGAGTAGCTACTAAGACGGATACATGTTCGTTTAGGTCGAGAATTGGAAGGCGGATGATCAGATGAGTAGTGGTATGACTTCCTTAAAAGGAGAGACTTCAGTTTTGAGCGGAGAGCCCGAGGGATGATAGATAGAGGAACATGAGGTGGGTGATTGGCAATGATGATGGAAGAACCGAAAAATTGCGGAATTCAGAGGAAAGATCGCTCCAGATGTGTTACATTTGGCTTGGTTGGAGAACTTGAGATGATTAGTGAAAGACTGATCGGGTGGAGCGGGTCGGCTGGATGGTGAAGAGTTCGCGAAGATATTTGGGCTTGTAGTATTATAGGGACTTGTAAGTTAGTGATAAGACCTTTAAGTGGATTCTTTCTGAGAATTTTTAGCCAATGGAGTGATTTGAGTATGGGAGTGATATTTGGGCGTTATGGAGATAACTTGAATTAGTGAGTTTTGGGTAAGTTGCAGACGCCTTAGTTGAGTGGTATCAAGGTTGAAAAACAAGAAATTGCAGTAATCGAGCTTTGAGTGGACAATGGTGGAAGCAGGTTTAAAGTCAAGCATGGGTCTGATGCGGCGGATTGTTACAAATTTGCATGAAACAGAAGCGCGAGAGTTTGAAGATTTGGTTAGAGGAAGCTGGATGACATCAATTGACGCCATTGATAGATTAGGTTGAGTAATTACTCAACCTAATCTATCAGATTGTGCGATGGAGGTGGAAAAGAGCTCGGGAAGAAGGACTTGTAGAGTTGGGTGTCGTGTGCGTGGAGATGGTGGTCAACAAAGGAGGATTCTATGAATTGCTTAACGAATGGCTTGGTATACAGCATAAAGAGGAGTGGATCCATAAGAGATTGGGGGGGGGGGGTTGCGAGAGTGCGAGGGGTTGAGCCACTTGAGCAGTGGCTGGAGGCATTGACAGAGAATGATCGAGACGACAAGTAGGGCTGGAACAAAAGTAGAGCAGTGAAAGAGACGCCGAACGAAGAAGATAGTCGATGAAGAAGGAGGTTGTGATCAATGGTATCGAGTGTGGCAGAGATGTCGAGGAGACAGAAGCAGGGGACTTGTTGATGGCTAACGGCAGAGACCAGTTTATTGTACAGAGAGGCAAATAGAGTTTTTGTGGAGTGGTATTTAGTGAAGCCAAATTTGTAAGGGTTTGAGGAGTGAATTGGAAGACTATTTAGTCGTTTTACCGGGCATGGACAATTCGTTCAGGTACCTTAGATAGAAAGGAAAGATTGGAGATGGGACGGTAGTTAAATAGGTTTTCTTTGTCAAGGTTTGCATTTTGAGTTAGAAGAGAGCGCTTGAGGGCCATGTGAAACTTACCTCTTCGAATTTTCGATCTGATTCTTCTCCAAGAAGAATTGTTTCTTCCAGCTCCTTCTCAAGTTGCTGGATTCGCTCGATATCGTTGACGCTACGGTTCTCCAGTACCTTTATTCCTCTAAGAAATTATTCACAATTAGCCTGTTGCATAGTTCAACCAATTACATCGCTGATCAATAAAAACACTAGTTTTACCTTCGAATTCAGAAACACATTTCGCCAAGAAAATACAGATCGTTTTCGTGGCCACATGATACCTTCATAAACCCAAAGGGCGAGGGAGCGTACGCGGCCCCATTTAGCAAAGACATACCTGGCCACACGTACACATACTTGACTTTATTATGATCTTTTATAGGCTACAGGTGCGTGCGTGTTTAAAATGGCATCTATCAGAATTGCGATAGTTAAGTTTGAAAGAATACACCGCCTTTAGTTGCTGTTTGAACATGATTCAAACCGAAATAAGTTACACTGTCATGTCATACGGAATATTTCAGCACAGGGCCAAAATGTTGCGGGGACTACAGCTTAATCTGGTAGTTCCTCGTCGCGTACCCCGTACTGGTTTTGTGCAGTTTGTTTTACAGTAACTGTTATAACTTAATAAAAAGCGCCGGTGAATAAGCTGGTCTTCATGACGTGGCTTTTGTGTGGCGCTGAGAAATTTCGGAGATTTAGATTAACATAACATAACATAGCATAACAAGGGTTTTACGTGGTTCAGAAGACGTGTAGTCTGTGTTAGAACCACTGCAAATTTACCTCGAACGCTTAATAGCCCAATTTTCCTAGCTTCTTCTTAAAAGCTGTTATAGTGTCCACTGAGACAGTACTATCGTCCAAACCATTCCACAGGTCTACAACTCTTGCACTAAAGAATTTCTGCCCTAATGTTCCCTTCGGCCTCTTAAATAATTTATACCTGTGTCCCCGAGTTGCCTTGTTCGGTGCTAATTCAAAGAACCTCTCCCACTGCAGTGCTTCCTTTCCAGTTATAATCTTATGAGCTTCAATCAGATCTCCTCTGCTCCTCCTTTTCTCCAATGTTGTTAGTCCACACCTTTTCAACCTTTCTTCATAGCTCAGATCCTTGTAGCCCCAAATCATTTTCGTAGCTCTTCTTTGTCCTTTCTCCAGTTTTTCCATGTCCTGTTTCAGGTATGGATTCCATACCTGGATGCAGTATTCCAACTGTGGCCTAACCAGTGATTTGTACAACCTTATTATTATATCTTTGTCTCTGATGACTATTGTCCTTTTTGTTATCATACATAAAGTTGACTTAGCCTTTTTTGCTGCTTCAGCACATTGCCTTGAAGGTTTTACATTACATTACTGCCAAAATGCAACTTCGAAGCAGTGGTCGGCCCCTCATCATGAATAGGCGTCCATGCAATTTGTTTTTCTTCTACCGTATGAGACAAAGAGGCAAATGAACTTCTATTTCGCAAGCGGTTGAAGACCATTATGTTCGATCATCGTCTTGTTTAGTCTGGTCTGGAGCACTTCTGATAGGTTTTCTTGAAGAGGAGCTATATAAATAAGCAGTTATAATCACAATTACCATCGAACAATCTTCTGGAATGCTTTCGTTAAGCAGGCCGGGATACACCTGGTTGCCCTCCTTACATGAACTCGGCTACATTTTGGCTATCATTCTAGCTTTAGCAACTTTTTTCAGAACTTACGGTTCAAGTTTCATAGTCGTAATTATAAGCTCGAAAATTTTTAAAGCGCTGCTTAAGTTAGGTGCAGGGCAAGTCTAGCTGAATTATGAGCGCAGCATCCGGTCAAAGATATTCTGTAAAGAACAAAATCCGATTGCCAGAAGACCAGAGAGACAAAGAGGCAGAGGAACTTCTACGGTGTGTTGTTTCGGTTGATAAAACTGGAAAGCTTTTTAGTTGTCGGAAATAGCGCAGTTTGTTTTATAGTAACTGTTATAACTTATAACGTATAACTTATATACGTATCGTTTCCAACTTTTATTTTCAATCTTCTATTTTTAATAAACATTCATTATTATCACAAAAAGCCACCTGCAATACATGTATTAAAAGTTTATGACTTCACTTCATGTTGTGTCGGGTTCAGCTTTTGTTGAACATCAGGAAAGAACGAACATAAGGAACTTCTATATAACACTGCAATGCTGTGTACAGTGTGTATCTGGGAAATGTTTCGCTCATTCTAAGAACGTCCGAGTGAGGCTCTTTGCTACCTGGATGACGTTGGCGTTTGAGGAGAACGACAAGAATGACGCTGACGAAGAACGCTGACAGATAATGACGCTCTTATACTTTGATTATGCTATATCATTGACGTTAGTCTGCGCAAGTACCTCGGAAAGCTTAGGCCTAGCTTTGCAACCATTATTATGTAGCTAGGTAAACAAGTTCTTTCAGCTGCTTCACTCACGCGATGATAGCGATATGTGTTTAAAGGTCGTCTTCCAGGGGCCCGGGAACCTATGGCGCCAAAGGCGCCGGTGCTCACACAAGTTTTGGCTCTGTGGCGCCGAGGCGGGCGCATGCTCACACAACTTTTTGAGGTATTGATACAATAAAAAATATCATTTGCGCCCTAAAATCTAATAGAGATTAGATAAAATATGAGTGCCTTTGTAAAACAAAGACAAGGCTTATGCCTACGAGAAACCCCAGACTCAGATTCACGAGGGCCGGCAAATGCCAGCTGTAACTCTAATTAGGGAAGGGTGAGCAAGCGGATACTGGAAACCTTACTCTCTGCAAGCTACAAGTTGCCTGGTGAAAGATAGAATTTCTCCTGTCTATGGTCAATCCAAAGTCGCCTTTGATGGGTGACACGCGCAATATATCATCCTACAAGGCTTGGGAGAGAGTACACGGTTGTAATTTGGGCATAGAGACATGATACACGACAGATAATTATTAAGACAGCTGTAATATATATATATATATATATATATATATATATATATATATATATATATATATATTACAGCAAATGCAAAGGTACAAATGGGTCAGGCAGGCAGGCAGTTAGACGGCTACGGTGGATGGCGCTTAGAATTGCAGCGGCGAGGGAGGCAAGTGGAAGAGGAGTCGGGTTAAGATTTGTGAAAGAGCACTGTTTAATTTTTGAGTGAGAGACCTGTAGAAAGATGGTAAGAGGTGAGGTTTGTTGATGAGTTCGTAGGAAGGAACTGATGTTTGTCGCAAATCTGGCGGGAGTTTGCATGGCAGGGAGCAGTCATCTTGACCCTGCAACCTATCCAGCCCAGTAGCGATTGGCTAGTGTGTGTGTGTGTGTGTGTGTGTGTGTGTTTGTGTGTATGTGTGTGTGTGCGTGTGTGTGTGTTTAGGTGTGTGTAGGTGCGTGCGTGCGTGTGTGCGTGTGTGTGTGTGTGTGTGTGTTTGTGTGTGTGTTTGCCTTGCCTTGGTTGGCTCACACAACTCTTAAACACTTCCCGGGCCTCTGTCGTCTTCTCTTCAAATAGTCATTGCTGATTAGAGCATATGTAGAAGCAGCCATGATCTGTGCTCATGCACCACTCTTTGATTATTAATATAATATAATATAATATAATATATTATAATATAATATAATCCAATGATTTCTATAGCGCCGTTACCATACTTTTCAAGGCATCAGTCGATGGTTGCTTCGAGTAAAATTGCAACCGAAAATCATAATTCAACAGAGAAGCCAGGTCGACCATGATTTCCATCCTACCTCTCACTATCATCGGCCGCCTTCGTCGCTTCCTCGAGCTTTTCCGATGCGGATTGGAGCCTGGTTTCCGTCTGTTCAAAGTTCTCCTCCAGTTCACGCACTTTCTTCGTAAGTGACCCTACTTCGCCTTCGGCCTGAAGTACAAAAACATAAGTCGTCAAACTGATGGCCCGTTGCAAGCATTGCGATTAGGCCTACAGCACTCGATCGTTATCGATTCGAAAACTCAAAACTATTGTTAGTCATTCGCAGCCCGCTACAAAACATTTCGCAATGGCTTAATTATCTTTAACCTTGAACTGATGCCATTACTAAAATTATTAGTTCTACTTTTTGTAGTTCACAAACGAAACTAGTAAGCGAACATTTGTCTATGTGTGGCACAAAGGCAATGTCACGCTGGTCTGATCAGATCAAGGGCATGTTGTAGCAACAGAGGAATATCACAACATGTACATATCACAATATGTGTGTCATTCGACGGTTTCTCATGCATGAAATTTCAGCCCAGCATGGCTCTCGAAATTAGTCTACAATATACACGAGAACAAGACTTTCTATGATGCTTCAGTGCAGGATAGTAAGATATTCTGCAGACTTAGGCTTCATATGGTGGACTCAGCTCATTTTAATTATCCTACGTTTATAAAGCCCTGAGTTTATCGAAAACCGTGCATTTATGCAGTTCCTCACTTTTTTCCAGCAAAAGACGAGAAAACATTTCGCTATCAGGCAATTAGCACAAGTTTTTTAGTTTGCAAAATGAAAACAGATGCTACAGGGCCAGCTCAAAAAGTCACAAGCTTTGAAGTAGGCCTATTTGAAGTACACAAATCGAGTCTAAAGCAAAAGCGTGGACGTCTGTCAGATAAGTGTTTGAAGCTGTCTTCCTCTCTGACGACCAGACGAATGTGGCTAAGATGATTTTTGGGCAGCACAAACAATGCCGCTTTCCGACGTCGTAGCCATGGAAATTACTAGACTATTATAATTATTAAATGCGAGTTTTCCAAGGACGACAGCGGAGGCAACAATCGACTACAAACCACGCAGGATGCTACAGTAGAGATAGCAGCGACCAGACTGAGTGCCGAACGCTCGAGTTTCTACTGCATTTAGAAAACAACGAAAATAAAGTCAGTGTTTCGAAAGCTTGGAGAAGCCTTGACACGCGAATAAACAAAAATCGACGAGGAAAACCAGTCAAATGGATCTTAATGGATCGATCAAGATCAGATCTCATTGTTCCAACACAAGCATTAATCGATCCTATCTGTTATGCATACCAAGTACTGACAGTATCGGCCTCTGCCACAGTCTAACTCAGCGATTATCAGCGATTACCGATAAAACTTCAAGACTCACTACACTATTGGTTACGATTAAACAAGATCTGAAAGTGCACAAGACAGCATTTTACCCCAACATTAGGAATTGACCTAATGTTTCCTGACAAAAGACAGCATTTTATGAGCAATTTATGTTAATCTCACTACTTTTTAGGTAAAATTTTACAGGCACCCGAAACGAGTGCAAGTACCCAATCTGAGGTAGGTGCAAAACATGAACAGACGAAATCGGATGCAAACATCCCAGTCTACGAAAATGACAGAGGCAGCCATGTGCATTTGTCACAAGAGAGTTCGACATATGCAGATCAACGGCCGTCTTGCTGGGTAAAATTATATAGCGATAATAATTTAAGATAATTGTCGATTCTTCATTTTTCTTGCCCTGCAGGTTGTTGCTTTCATTGTCTTTAACTTTTTCTTCGTTTATGGTCAATCAACTTCACTGGCTCCCCCCCACTTGTTTAAAGTTCTTGTTCCTGTCCTTAAGTCTAAACTAGGTATTACTCCCAAATATCTCAGGGACCTCATCTGCCCCCTCTTTCTGCAGCTTCTCACCGACCTCTCGCGCGACCGGCATGTCTTTGTTCCGCGTGCCAGGACCACTCTTTTGCCAACGTAGGGTCCTCCCTGTGGAATGCCCTTCCTTCCTCTCTACGGGTAACCCTATTTTCTGGATCTCTTCCTACATCCCTTTCCGTGCTTAAAACCTTTCTTTCTCTCGGAGCCTTCGCACTGGGAGCGCTGCTGAGTGGCCTCAGCTCTGAGCGGCGCTATACAAATGTCCAAATACGATACGATATGAACTGTAGACTACTTCAGTTTTCATTTTCGGATCATCTGTTTGATAAGCTTGTATGCAAGTCTGCATTTGTTTCTTCTGCAAACTTCTCGATATGTCTCAATCGTTCTTTCAACCAGGCCTCTTTGTCTCTTATATATAGGTCACAAAAATAGACCTAGTTATAAACTTATTTGTCTCTTATAGCTGAAGACATAGAGACCAGTTTAGCGCCGGCCCTATATAAATCAAGTCATATTGCTGAGTCAATTTGGTGCCAGGTCACAATCGCGAGATCTGGCCAGGAAGACAGCGTGGTGCTAAGGTGAAAGCGATGATGACTGCAACGGTGGCCATGCTACAGTGCTGGATCAGATGCAGGATAGGACTAAATGAATAGCTAAGATTTCAGTCTGGGGTAAACGTTCCGGAGGACATGACAAGCGGAGAATAACTCAAATCTTCAGGTGAAATGAAGAAATAGCTAACTGAGGCATTTGTTCCAGAGAGCGGGTGTAACGTAGAGAGGAAAAGACTGGTGTTTCAAATGGAGAAAGGGACGAGAGAGATCATGGCCATTCAAATAGTTTGCAGCAGTTTTCTGTTTTGTTGTACTAAAGATACATTTTGCCAGTGGCTGTGAATTCTGTTTCTCGAGACTGGATCAGTCGCCTGTTAGTAACGTCAGGTTTGAGTTACAAAACAAAGAAATGGTTAGAGCGGATGAATCTGAGGCAGATAAAGGAAAGGCTGAAACACGGGATTCGGTTAGGCATGGCGCCATTCAGCCGATTATAAATAGGTATCCACTTGGCGGAAATAATAACTACCAGGCTGCTGCGTTAGCATCTCGGCTGCTGATAACGGCAGCCGAGAAAGTAGAAGATAACTGGTTGCAGCGGCGCCGGCAGCAGCAGCAGCAAGTGGTACGCATCTTGTTGATTTTGAGCAGCTTATGTTGCTATATAAGTCAGCGCCGTCGAGCACCACCACGAACCAAGCAGCGCTGATTTGAATACTCACACGCGCATACAGACGCACACGGTGGCAGTGGCAGCGGTCTATACGGTACGGTCTATATTAGCACGATTGCACGGGCAAAGGGTTGGTAGCACGCGCACCACTGTGCATAGGCCGTCTTTCCAGTCACTCTAATCACTATGAACTCTATAAGAAGTGCACTGTTGTAGCTCTCACATTGCCTGTGTAGAACTCTACCATCCACCACACCCAAAGAATGCATACAGCAGTGATTTACAGAAAGATGTTCTAGTCTCACGTTAAACATTCAAGATTTCAGTCAATGGAGTTGTACGGTTTCGACAGTAAAGGAGGCCATTGACAGGCGCGTTCAACAAAAAGGGCTCAGTAAAAATCTAACAATCTTCTGTAGTCATTGAGGCATCTATGCAGTCGTTTCTGCAAGTCCATAAAATTTCTTATGACCTTTCCGTTTGTAGTTTGCTTCTAGCGGTCTAAGCCATCAGGAAAGTTAGAAAACCAACTTTTAGCTTTAAGGTAAAATGTGGAGTCCACTGTGGCGAAACCGCCTGTGATTTAAAGTATCGGCATGCCACGTATACATCATAAGGATTATGTTACTACTTACTGGTATGTATGCACAGCTGTGATCAGGATTACGGTACTTTAAAACTGCGGCGCGTACGTCTTACATAACAACGAAAGGAAACAAGACTGGTCTTTCCCTACCCATCTACTGCATCTAGGCAACCGTCAGAAACTAACTCAGACACGATCCATGCAAATTTGAGGGCGGCGTGTTTTATTTACAGTGACAAAGACTAGACGACGTTGTTTCCTACAGAGTTCCTAAGATAACTAGATGTAGACTTGTATACTGAATATATAATTATATATATATATATATATTATTCCGGATATTTCCAGTGATGGGCACTAAACTATTTTTCTTTAGTTAAACTAAAACTATTTTCCAACTAAAAAAAAGTAGTTTAACTAAAGTTGGCAACTGATTTTGGAAATTAGTTAACTAAACTAAAAAAAGTAGTTAAACTTTCTCCAACTTTTTTCCAACTTTTTACGACAAACATTTTCACAGTAACCGAGGTTAAGTGAACTGTAATAATGCAGAGCGTCAATGAAAATTTCACCTTCAAACTATGCAATGTGTATTGTTCTCGCATACAGCTACAGGCAGTAAGTAAATAGTGTATGAATTTGAAAACACAGGCTGTTAATGCTAAAACCATGCCGTGTTAAAATGTTTTTTGCTGACAGTGTTCAATGTTCATTGTGGAAAAATAGTTGCATATTGCTGATTTTTTTAAGTTAAACTTTTTAGTTAGCAACTAAAATTTTTTAGTTAAACTATTGTTTTAACTAAACTAATTTTTTTTTAGTTAAACTTCACCCTTAACTAAAAAAATTTAGTTAAACTAAAAGTTAGCAACTTTTTAGTTAACTATTGCCCATTGGATATTTCTATAGCGCCTCTCGAAGTCAACTACTACTCAGAGGCGCTCCCAACTACAGCATTTGATACTGTGCCGGAATTTTCACGCCGAAGCGCCACGAGCAATTGCGAGTGAAGGACTTGCCCAAGGTCCGTACGCAGCGGCAAGAGTGGGATTCGAACCTGCAACCCTCCGGTCACAAGGCGCCGAAATTACCCCTGAGCCACCACGCCCCACATATATATGTATGTGTGTGAGTGTGTTTGTTCGTTCAAAAAATCCTAGTCATACTCTCCATAACCTCCTCCCCCCAGTTAAGACCAGCAAATATTCGCTCCGCCCCCGTCCGCATAACCGGGAGGTCCCCAGGGCAGATACACTGACCAGAAAACACTTTCTCCTTAGAATACTCTATTTAGGAATTTGAACATTAGCGGATTTAATTTAATACAATTTAATCTAATTTAATTTAATTTAGGTTAATTTTATTTTAATTTCCCTTTTTCATATTCTCTTTCTTTCTAGGTAGTTTGTGCCTGTACTTGTCTTGTTCTGTTTCTTGCACTTATATAACCCGTTTGCTAGCCACAGTGCGTTTGCAGGCAGATTATACTTACTTACTTACTTACTTACTTAACAAGGATATAAACAGCCAGACAAGAGAGATTGACAGAAAGAAGGATACTTGAACCTCGGCAAAATGATACTTAGAGACAGGTAGACCGTAGACATCATAGAGGCTCAAATACGCAGAACAGGTACACAGACAAAAAGACACATATAGATACAAGCTGATAGGCATAATATGCACACACAAGCAGGCTGCAGGAAGTCAAATAAACAGATAATTATACTGGCACAGGCGGACAAAAAAATGCAGACAGACCGGCATACAGACTGCAGTCTTGTTTTCAAGACCTTAAACCTCAAGACCAAGACCAAGACTTTGAACCTCAAGACCAAGACTTTGGACCTCAAGACCAAGACTTTGAACCTCAAGACCAAGACCAAGACTTTGAACCTCAAGACCAAGACTTTGAAACTCAAGACCAAAACCGAGAACAAGACCCAAAATATCACAACCGTATCCAGACTTATATTCCTTACAAAAAAATTGTCAAGTCGGACTACTTGCTATTTTAATTTAAACATGAGTCTTATTTTGAATTCAAACAAAAACGTACAACCCCAAATGCAGACTGCAGAGAATTCCGAATTCATATTTACAAAAGTTCTTCATGCGAAATGTTATTCCAAATGCCTGTTGTATTTTACAAAAACCAATTCGCTCATTTTTTGACTAACAGAATACATGACTAATACATGGCCGGCGGGCCTCATAAAAATTCTCCCATGTGACAAATACGTTCTAGAGGTGCTGAAATCACTGGCACACAGAGCAGCTTTTCAAGTATCGGATGTAAATGTACAGTTTGTGAGTCTGTTTTTAAATCATTCCATGGCAAATAACCGGAAGTCAAAATAATTGTCAAAAACAACACTGTGTAAATACAAAAGCAATTGTATTAGTAATTATTGGATACATTTTTAAAATTCTTGGGTTTTGTTAACATGAAACACGTTTGAGGTTAGAGATGTGGTCTTTGAAGGAGAGAGAGCTATCAAGCGTAACACCCAGGTATGTAAACTTGATGAATAAGAGTAGCGTGGAAAGATTTCCGAGAGTAGGGCAAAATCAATCTTCAGCAATACAATACTGCTGAGCGGACGTGTAACGCGTGCTGCAAACGTTACCTCCCGTCGTCGATCGATGCAGAGACTCTGAACATGATGCCATCTATGGAAGGGAATCCGTTGGTTGGGCTCTACGTGTGTGAGTGGGCGCGCCATTGGTGACTCATGAAGCATGGGTGCGGTGTGCTCTCATCTTGACGGATATGGCTTTAACCAAGGAATTCATTTCCTGGGGTTTCTTACTTTATTGCAGAAATTAGAAAAAATCTGTGCGAGTTAAGTCAAGTTTAATAGACTTAAAACATTAACATTTCTCAATTTTATATAGGCTACTGGTATCAAAACAGAAACTGGGTATGTTATGGATCAAGATAGTAATCACAAGGCCGGGCCAGGACCTTTAAGGCCAAGGCTTAGACCGAAGTAGGAATCACGAGGCTGGGCCAGAAGGCCAAGACTGAGACGGAAGTCAAGAATTGACGCCAAGGCCGAGGTCAAGGCAGACTGACGATAAGTCAAGGTTAATCTTTGATATTTGTGCTTGTTAAAGTAATAGGAGTGTTGTATTATTTATTAATAACTAATATTATTTTAAATTATTTATAAGCTGATCAGTCTTAGCGGTGTGACTTTCTGGATATTAACCCGATTACGGCTTGGTTTCAATCGGATGATGTCTCATGCATTAGACACCGGCGTGATTGAAGTTACTAATTAAAATTACAATTACAATAGTAACATTAATTTTCATTATTAATTAATTATTAGCAGTATTCATAATAATCTTTAGGCTACATATCAGTGTTTATTTCGGATTTCTTCATTGAATAGTGAATAGACTCATCTAGAAATTTTGAAAATCACATCAATTTTGGTGGGCGGCGACCATCGACAGTGTCTTGGGCATATTCAATTGGAGTCTTGGATTATTACGTTATATATAATGATGATAATAATAATTAGTATGAAAATAAGTCACGAGGAATCATATGTAGGCCTACATCAGGTAAACAAAATAATTACCATGATTATCATTATAAAAATTTTGATCATTTGTATTACCTTACTATTGTAATAGTTTTAATATTTTGGTGGGCATATAATGCTACCTACAATAATTGCATCCATAGATGTCATTAATAGGCCTATTTAGTGTTTTTGACTGCCCTACTGACTGAATGAATGAAATAATTCTTGCGCATATGTATTTCATAATCGCAACCGCAAGTATTTATTGATATATCTCCTTAGAAGAATTCTCAGATAACATAAAAACGCGATCGAACAGAGACTGGTATTCAACCGTTGTCAAAACACAGAAAGAAAAAATTAATTTCGTTGATTGCAGGACAGCCTGTTCCAAAAGCAGGGGCCAAATATGCTGAAGCTGCCGCGCTGAATTATGGTAGACGGGACTCATATTACGAAAGTAGCCTACACATAAAAAAATTTGCTCCAACTGAATATCACAACCAATGAAACAATAAGCGTAAATTTGCCTAATGAATAGGGCCTATTCATGTAGTTTCTGTCTCTAGTCAGTCGTACGACAGCGCGAATAGTAACGTGACAGAAGATAGATCTTAGGCAATTTTCGTAAACTTTTGAAAACTATTCAACTGTAGAGCGAAATTTAAAAATTGTAATACAATTAAATCGATAAGCTTAATAATATACCTAAGAACGAAAGTGGAAACTACGTTACCCTTCATCAGACCAGTCTAATTACATCACAATCGAGGCAATAGGCCTACGCTGTGACACTGTGTTAAAATGTTGATGATAATGGAACACAAGAATGCCGATTACTGTCCCTGTCCATCTGACTTAGCATTTGCAACACCAGCTTCAATGTTACGTGCTAGATTTTTTTAAAAGTGACGGCATAAAAATTCCCATTGCTTCCATTTTCCCATGCAGGTAGGGTCAAAATCGATTCCAGGTCAAAAGAGGCCAGACAACCAGACAGTCAGACGGCTATGAGTGAAAGACCTGTTGAGATATAGCAAGGGGTCAGTTTATATCGTTTAATTAACGTTTAATTACGCCACTAATTGATTTGATTGCGATGGCGACGCCGCCTATGTCTTTGGTGCGGCTTTGGCCGTACCACTTTTTAAGGTGGCATGGAAACAACATACTTTTGCCGTACCAGTTTTTGTCTGTTAAAAGCTTCGACCCTCTACTTTGCCGTACTAATTTTCAAACCGTGGCGCCGCCACTGTTTGATTGTAGGCCTGTTATTGTTAATGTTACTCTACACTCTACAGATCGAAGGTGAACTCTACTGTCTACCAAGTTACCCTTTGCGCTATCCTACGCTTGGCTAGAGACAGATGTGCATGAATATTCATTAGGCAAATTCACGCTTATTGTCTGATTGGTTGCGAGATTCCCTTGGAGCAATTTCCTTGTGTAGCCTACTTTAGTAATATGCGCTCAGGACAGAGGGACAACCAGAGCACCTTGTGATGCAGAACGGAGATCTGCGAACAGCTGCCGATGACACGCATGACCGGCGGCCATGATATGGCCCTGTTTTTCGCCGTAGGTCATTTCGTCTTGAAGTTCGTCTCAAAGCGGAGTTTGCTCGATGATTCTTTTGTGTTAGGTCTGTAACAGCAGCATTGAATGAATTCCAAGACTTTGCGTTTCAAAGTTATTTACACGATGTCGCCGTGGATTTTAAGGTTCTGACGTCATTTCTACTCGTTATTAAAGTTCTTTTGACCTGTGAGTAGTCCATTTCTACTTAAGGGGATGGACGGTTGCAGGTCACAGACCTATCTTCAACGTCGAAAGGAGAGGCGTCGAAATGGCATCGACCGTCTGTCTACCCGAAAAAGGTCTCCACCAGAGAGAGAGGGGTCCAGGGTCCTACCATAAATCTAATGGCTATCCGTCACAGATCAACCGGGTGGCTCGGACACGGCGCATTGTACCAGCAACGAGAAACTGTAGTGGTCGGTGGTGATGTCGTATGTGTCGGACATTGTCGCCCCAACTGACATAGCCAGACCCAGATCGCACTAGTGTCAATCCTACTGCTATAAACGCATGGCTAAGCGTAAGAGCAGCATTGAATGAAGTCCAACGATAAATGACCCGCGACTGGCGCAGCTGATAAAAACAAGCGACATACCAGATTTATGTCGTCAGCTAAGTAAAGTTCCTGTTAAAATAAGTTCGGCTACAGTTTAAAGCGCCTCTGATAAGTTTTTTCAAAAGCGGCGCTATAAAAATGTTTAATTACAATTTCAAATAATATTACAATCAAATACAAAGTATGATGGGATGGCGTACCACTAGACTGAGGCGTTCAGCATTAGTCTAAGAGTATTAAATTCAATGCGTCTTTGCATCGGTAACCAGGCCCGCATTAAGGGGGGGCGGTGCTAAGGGTGCTGCAACACCCGGGCCCGCAGATTTTAGGGCCTGCCTTTTCGGAAGTACATAAAAAATGTTAATGTAAGAACAAATTCCCAAACAAAGGTCATCAAAAATTCCCCGAAAAAGGTAATCAAAGTTTGTGTAAGAAGAATTCCCAAAAAAGGTCATCAAAAATTCCCCAAAAATGGTCACCAAATTTTTCTGTGATGAAATTTGCCAGTCACAGCACCCGGGCCCCGCACTAGCCTTAATGCGGCCCTGTCGGTAACCAATACGGCCAAAACTTTAAATTGGGATTCCTGCTTTAATTCGAATTGTCCTTTTCATCATAACACGATAGACAATAATTTAGGTATAGGGTTAACACGAGTTATTAAGTCAATGCAAATATTATCTGTCCATTAATTTTATTTCCAGACCGATATCATAAAGTAATAGGTTAAATAACATTTTGTTAAAAATTTATTTGAACACAGTGAAAATTAAAACAAACCATCTCATATAAGGAGCTTAATTTTGTTTAGTTTACACGTTTTTATTTTAAATAGCATAAAGCACTTATTTAGCATATGTTATAGGATGCATACATGGCATTCTGTAAAGAATTTCAAAAACTATCATTACAAGCATAGGCGTAGGGGAAATTTCAGCGGCGGGGGGGCGCAAAATTTTATTTCTGCCCGAAAAAAAGCGAGTAATTGCCATGGCGTCGTGCATTTATAGTCACTGTAGACGTGACGTCTCTCTAGAACAGCCCAAAAAGTCCCCGGGCCCCTGAGAATTATCCTCCTCTGCCCCCCTTTCGGCGGGCCTGCTCTTGAACCATTCAGGATTAAAATCCCCCCGAGTTCCTTCACGTCCGATTCTTTTTGGACAATACTCTTTGAGCATTAGTTGGTTTGGGGCACTTTGGGCAAGGCTGGCTATCCTTCATTACATCATCCAAGTTACTATGTTTTAAAAAAAGCCTTCGTTCACACCTACTTATTAGACAGATTGCCCAGTGACAGCCTGCTGCGACCCCCTCCCATCTGATTTATTTTACTTTGTTGTTTTTGTTGTTGTTGTTTTTTTGTTGTTGTTTTCCTTTTTTTTTGCCACTAAGTCTTACTATTCTGTTAACTAGTTGCCCACCTTTTGCAAATTCGTTGTCTCTAAATAGGTCTCAAAGGCTCATGTGTACATGGCCGTCGTCGAGTTTTGTTAAGTAAATGGGGGCCCTTACTAGCGGGACCCTGGTCCTTTTAGGGATTCCTATTGACCACTCACAGCATGATATAGCCTTCTAAACCCATGAATATCTTAATGTTTCAAACCTTTTCAGCATCATAGTGGCTATTTAAATTATATTTTCTTGTATATTGTCACGTTTGCTTTGTGGATCAATAAACTGATTGATTGATTGATTGATTGATTGATTGATTGATTGATTGATTGATTGATTGATTGAAGTTCTCATTCTCAGAGTCAGGTTGGTCAGCATCCTCTTCATCAAAACTTGAACTTTCACTAAGGTCGTTTTCACCAAACAGGTCGTTTGACGCAACTGTCGTCACTCGACAAGCTTACACCATACGTGTCCGGTGCAGACAGCAGACTGAGTATAGGTCTATCTGAGGCAGATTGTGAGACTGCGGTTTGCTTTGGTTGCACGAAAAAAGTCCGCTGCTTTTGGGACTTTCACGCACAGCGATGAACTTAAACATTTTTACTCTGGTGATTTTTAATACGCTGATCTGCGTAGTCTGAATCCTTACCACATTCACTGCACGTAACACGCTGTCGATACCTTCGTTTCCGTGAAGGTTCGGCCATTACGAAGTTAAAATTCTACATTGATAACTGATGCTAACAATTAACACTTAGTTTTGAGTCACAAATTCACAACTAAGTAAATATCAAACACGAGAGAAATGTCTGCACACGACGCTGACTTCCCGAGCTGCAAGCCGAAAAGTGGAGTGCAACAGAACTTGAATTTATTTCTTTTCTGAAGTCGGTATCCAGCCCACATGTTGGATGCTATAAGTAGGTAAGTAACTAAGTAACTAATTATTTAGTAAATCATTGGATAAAGCTGTAAATTCTGTCGCGTCTCTATAAACCTTGTCGTGGCCTATAGAGAGCGCGACGTATTCAATCTCGGACCAAAGGAGGTTTTTAGAGTTTTAATGTAACAACCTACATAATTATACAGATTACATATATGTACCAATCTCTATCGTTTCTATCTATCCCAGTTACTCTTCCAAGTCAGTCTGACCCGTGTTCCCTGTCCCACAACCTCTGTGTTCCCCTCCCCTCCTCCACGATCCATTGCTGAGCTGACTAAAGGCGTAGGGTGAAACGCAGGTAGGCAGGCAGGCAGGCAGATGCCCACTTTGCCCAGCTTACACACCAGTCGGCCTCGCCTCTTGGGTGATTACGGCGAAGGTGGATGGAGGGTACTCTTCGGTTGATGTGGCCTCCTGTGAGATGTGATATAGTTTGAGGCATTTGCTGTTCTTCCATCACCACGCTGTGCTGGCCGTTTCTGTCATATGCCAAGTCGGGAGACGAAGCCGTAACAACTGCTATAGTAGTTTGCGAGCTACTATAGCTACTAATACTATTCTGATTCGGGCAAATTGTTCAGCATATTTCCCGGTGCCTACTTGCCCGAAAAACCGGAATGCCCGAAATTGGGGGGGGGGGGGCGCTTGCCCCCCTTGACCCCCCGTCTCCTACGCCTATGAAATTTACAAGTTATAACTCAATCTATCATATCACATATTTGTCAAACAAAAGTCGGCCAATACTTAGCCTTTGGTTTTATTTGTTAATTATCTCGCTTGTTTGCCGGGCAACATAGGCTAGGCTAGAGCTGCATGTTATCTAAGTGTCTCACTCAATCCATTATTAGTTAAGCTACTTTTATATCTGATGTCAATCATTGCATTGGTATTAAGCTAAGCTATAGGTTCATTATATAATTATGGCGTCGCTCAATTATGTAAGCGTGTTTCAAATGTTAAGTTTAAAATAAATTTTGTCAATTTTTAAATTCATATTTAAATTTTACTCAAAATGTGCAACAGATTCAAATTGCTTGGCAGAGGAGATGTTTTAAGAATTTCCACTGGTGGGGATATTTTGAAAAAGGACATTTTCACGCGTAATTTTAAGTCAAAAAGAACTGAATCAGAGAAACTAGGAAAGGACATGTATTTATAAAGCGCCACAATGACTCATTATTAATGAGGATTTCAACTTCAAGCCTCAAGGTCATAAATAAAATTAAATCATTGAATCATTTCATCATTGGTGGGGACTGGTGGTACTAGAAAGGACAAAATTCGCTGGTGGGGAAAAGGGCAAGGACTGGTGGGAAATTTGAGGGCTGGTTCTCCACCAGCCCTCGAATTCCCCACCAGTCCTTGCCTTTTTCCCCACCAACGGTTTTTGAATTTTTCCCCACCAGTTAACATGTTAAGAAAATCCTCTGTTGCTTGATAACTATAGTTATTATTGTCCATAGGACAAAATATTTGAAAATTTACCATAAATTTAGACACTGTCTTATAAATTTGATCAAAGCGTTTTCCCGCAATATAGCCATCTATACAGGTAAAGCGGCTTTGTATCTACAACGCTTCGATAATATCATCCCTCTGATATCATATGCGTACGTAGGCCTGCAGCGGTCAACACTGTGCTACACTACTGAAGTAACCTATGACAGACTAAGTAAACTTACTGTGGCGAGGGTTTGGTTAACGGTTTCCAGTTTTCCAGTTTGTTCGGTAAGTTGGGTCTTGGCTGTTTCAAGATCAGTATCGAGTTGTTGTATCCGTTTCTGTAGATTCTGAATCTCTTCGTTTGACTACAATTTCAGTAAGACAGATTGCTAGAAATTTGAAATTAAGAACTTCTTAATTGGGATATATATATATGTATATATATATATATATATATATATATACCCGAGGAGAATCTTGCGACTTCCATAACTACGCGCATCACTTAGGGCTATTAAGAAACTTTCAGACGTACAGGACAGATCGCAGTCTTGGAGACGATCGTAACTAGGCTATAAGACTCCGAATGTTTGGCCACTTCGAATGGTGCGATGACAGGCAGAACCACGTTAGGGCTGTCAGAGGCGCTGAAAAACCAGTCGGACAACGAAGTCAAATGTAGACCCGGACGGTAAAACTCTAACCCATAATACTTAAATCATATATCATACTCCAGATCTGTCATTATTCAATCAAGTCATCTGATTGTATCTCTTTATTTTTGTTTCCACTATAGACTGCTTGTCTGTGAGCAAACTAACTTTCTGCGTGTAAACCTGATTGCAGCTTGGTTTTGGTGCGCCATCGGGTGATGCTCTTGTGCATGTAACACCAACTCTATAGAAGTTACTAATTAATAATAATAATAACAATATTAATAACAATAGCAATACTTTAATAGAAAGAATAATCATATTTTTTACAACGGAGGATTGCACTTACATCGGGTAAAAAAATGATAATTCAAGATGGCTTTGCTCTGATCAACCTCCTCTGCTCTCATCTTGCTCAAATATTGCGAAATAATAGGGAGACTGCTATATACGATGGCTTCAACGCTCCACTACAGTTGCCTTTTGCAGCACCTTTCCCCCGATGTAACCATCAACGAAAACTAGCCATTCGAGAACAACTCTCGTTTAATTTCTGTAATCATGAGGGATCCAAATTTTGTACTTTGAAGAAAAATTAACAACAATAATTATAGGGTGCAGTTGAAAAGACAACGTATCAGCGCAAATTTTGCAGAGAGACTTTAATTGACTGTCTCTCAGAAAGTTCAAGATGTAAAAAGCTCCTATGAGCTTCGGTGCTTCTGTTGAGTTATGCCGAAACAAAGCACAGTACTTTGGTATGAATCTTACTTGGCTGTCACTCCTCAATTATCAGTCTTAATTTAAGTTTCAAGCGAGTCCAATGATAGTACCGACTCCTTGTAAAACAGATGCAATAGGCATTCTTCTCCGTTTTCTCATTTTAAATCATAAGATATTCAACTGACGGTTGCGTTTATATCCACTCGAAATTGCTTGACGGATGGCTGATATTTCCGAAGAGCTTAGAATTGAAATCATTTTGCAGGGCTTATTGTAATAGAGTATTATATGATATCACTATAGATGGATATAAAGAACATGCTCGCGTAAGAACTAAAATCGTAGTTCTATTGTAATAGATAATACTATTTAAAGTAAATAACAGGATAGTAAGAAAAAATCCTCAATCACTGTTTGCAATTAGCTGTTCAGTATGAGTGGATAGAAAGATAAGATCGTTGGTTGGATACGATAGATAGTCAATAACTGACCTTTTCATAGACGACCTTCTGTTCATTCAGCTTTTGTTCCAGCTGGTCAGCTTTGTCGAAGGCATTCTCTTTCTCAAGCTTCATCGCCTGCATTTTCTTCTTGATCGCTTCCATGGTATTGGCCGCCATTTTTGTGAATGTTTAGCGACTGAGTTAAATGAGAGAAGAAGTCGAATGCAACGATGAACCCCGAAGAGATCAAACTGCGTCGGCGGCAAACGAGACAGATGGACACCGAATGGAGGCAAAAAGACGATCGACCCAGCCTCTGTTTGCAGAGCTCGACCGACCAAGCGAGCAAGTAATGGAGCGATTCGAGCGATGGTAGCTGTTAGAGGAGGTGCCGATGCGTTGCACTGGGCACCAAACCCCTATGGAAAGCCAAACGTCTAGATATTGGATTCATTTCGCATAACTTAAATAAGACGAACTTCTTGTGTTGATAAATGTAAGCTAAATTTACACACTTTCTATATCGACAGTACGGCTTCGATCCTGCTCATTTTTCAAATAATTGATCGACGATCGGGTAAGATCCTTCATCAGTGCTGCTCGTTTAAATGGGTGCGACGTAATCGTAACTGAACATGTGTAAAAGCGCCACTTAACGATTCAGAGGAGCAATTTCTCCGGCTTGAGGGGCTAAGCAAAACTTCTAGACTGAGCAGTAGCCTCGCGCATGTTGGGAACAACCAGAAGGCCTATGGTCTTTAGGTATGAAGGAGCTACACCGACCAAACAGTTGTGCATAAAAGTTACAATTTTGAACTGGATGCGCTGGGGCACAGAAAGCCAGCACAGAGCGTCACTAATGAGGGCAAACATCGAGAGGCGAACAATAAGGCAGACAGCAACGTTAAGTATTGACCACGCTATCCTACTGGAGCGAATGTATCTGCCCTACTTTGGTTCCGCTCGTTTCTCTCTGACCGTTCTCTGTGTGTGTCGTATTTGGGTCCACGCGCTCTGCCTAGACCTATATCCCATGTGGCTTACCTCTAGGTAAGCCATATGGGACATGGTTTACATTGGAAAGAGTCAATGAAGTCAGACCAACATAGATAGAGTTGACTAGTACATGTACGAACGTGGTGACCGCGTGAGGGGAGAGCGTGTGTCGGATGATGCGGAGTTGATGTAGATGATAAAGGCATGTTCGAGAGATACGACTAACATGGTCTGTAAATGAGAGAACTAGATTCAACGTGACGCCCAGGTCGCGAACTGAGCTTCGAAGAGTAGTGGATGTCTGGACACCAAGGGCGAAGAGATTCCATGTCAGTCTTGGCGAATTTGGCTCGACCACCAAGCCAAATGAATTGGATTTGATTTGAATCAATGCGGAGACGGTCAAAAGACATCCATGGTCCAGCGCTGTGGTGGCCTCAAGGACACTCGCGACCAGCAAAGCAGCTGCGTTGGCTGGGCCATACGTGAAGTCTTGGGTGCCATCGGCGTATTGGTCAGTGTAGAAAGGAGTGGTGCCAGATAAAGGCATGTTCGAAGAGTGGTGTCATGATAAAGGCATGTTGAGGCAAGGCATATAGGATATAGGTATAGGCAGAGCGCGTGGACCCAAAGACAACATAGAGAGAGAACGGTCAGAGAGAAACGAGCGCAACCAAATGAGAGCAGAGATAGACGCTCCAGTAAGAGAGAGAACGGTCAGAGAGAAACGAGCGGAACCAAATGAGAGATAGACGCTCCAGTAAGACAGCGTGGTCAACAGTGTCAAAGGCGTCACTGACATCGAACAAAGCGTGACCTGTAACATGACTTTGGTCGACTGCAGAAAAGACATGAGCTAATAAGCGAGTGATGAGTAATTCAGTGGAGTGGTACTTCCCGAAGCCGGATTGAAGAGGGGACAAAGGTTGGTGGCGACTCCATGTATAGACCGCGCTAGCCCGATATTCAAACCTTTGAAAATAATATAGTCACGTGAACAAAGGCTCCACGACCAGAGACGCCTTAACGAACTCTCTAAACCAATGTAGCTAACCAGACCAGTGGTTAGCTACAGGCTATGCAGCTATTTGTGACTGTTTGATCTCAGTCGTTATACTCATTTTCAAGACGTATTAGACTAAAATTAAAACACAATCATATGATTAAAATAACAGTACGATAGAAAAATAGTAACGCGCTGCAATGAAGCGATGGAAGTTTATCTGTGCAGTCAATACAACGCTTTTACAGGTACAGTGAATTTGAGCAATGGGTTGCCTCGTTTAATTGTTGTGGTCGTGTTTAAGTCTCAGCCATGCGATCCTTCGACCCGGGGATCCATGTGGTCCCTTCGAGGTCTCGAGTCTCTTTAAACATGTAAACAACTATAAGTTGCCCCTACCTTTGCAATTGTTAAAAGACACGATATAATTAATTGCATTTATCTTTAATTATGGTAACGTAACTAACGTTACTTTTTAATGAATGAAATAATGATGTAGTTGTTTAATTTTTCATAATTCTGTTGTTTTCATACTATTGTCGAGTTACTTGTTGAAGCCATCTTCTCTGTGTTGTCTCAACAAATATTAGAGGCTTGGTCTGCCATACTTCCTTGTTGCTTCCTAACTTCGGACTATCTTTAGATAGCAACTGTTGCTGCTACTGCAGGTGGACGGAGCCTGGAAGCGGAGGATTGGCTCGACACAGCCCTCTCCTTAGAGCCACCATTTCCTTGCAGACGGCTGATGGTGGTAAACGCCTGATGCAGCGATGCAGGCAGAATCAAGTGTTGGTTGGGCCAAGTGACTGCAGATGCTGCGCCGGCCTCCTCGTTTTCCTCCTCCTTCAGCTGCGAGGACGATCATTTAAGAAATATGATCGTTGGACAACTGTGAATCTTGACTTTTAAATTTAGCCAAGCTCTCTCATTCTCTCTCTCTCTGTCTCTCACTGTCGCTGTCTCTGTCCTTCTTCCTGCATCTGTCGTATTTTGTGTCGTATGTTCTGCTGTTTGTTTGTTTCTGTCTCTGTCTGTCTGTCTCTCTCACTCTGTTGTTTATCTTCTGCTTTCTTCATATCCATACTCTGCTGAACATGATTCATACTTGTATGTGGGTGCGTGTGTAATCTTTAAAACGATTCTTTCTTAGGCAAAGCATCTCTCTCTCTTATGACTAAACATCTGTTCATTCTGTAGGTTTGGTGTTTGTAAGCAAATTCACGGACGTTGTTTGAATGATCTCAACAGACACAGTCCAGTGGTGGCCCAAACACTACGTCCCATTTAGCAGTAACGAGTTTAATTGTACCGTACTGAAAGAACAGAATAACTGGCCGATTTGTCTGGCAACTGACAGTTTGACGGGTGGGGGATTTGGACTTCTCAGTTCCAGTGTTGACTCCTTAGTCTTACCTTCATTGTCTAACCTCCTATATTTAGATACATACACATATGCTCACATATGTAAGACGCATATATACATTATTGTGGGGCGTGGTGGCTCAGTGGTAAGTTCGGCGCCTTGTGACCGGAGGGTTGAAGGTTCGAATCCCACTCTAGCCGCTGCGTACGGACCTTGGGCAAGTCCTTCACTCGCGATTGCTCGTGGCGCTTCGGCGTGAAAATTCCGGCACAGTATCAAATGCTGTAGTCGGGAGCGCCTCTGAGTAGTAGTAGACTTCGAGAGGCGCTATAGAAACATCCGGAATAAATAAATAAATTATATTGCTGTCGAACTCTGGTATATAGCTGTATCAAGACACACGTGTACAGGTAAACCAGTGGTGCCCCAAACACAACGTCGGTGGCTGGCTTCCTTCTGGTCTGCTGCCGGACTCCGAGCATCATTAATTATGATGATGATGATGACGACGACGACGATGACGACGACGACGACGACGACGACGACGATGATGATGATGATGATGATTATGATAATAAAAATAACGACTGCAAGTTAAAGAAATCGGCGTACATAATTTTATGAGGCAGTTGACTTGTTGAGGCAGTTGTAGACAAACAACTCGATAGGTGATGGGAAGTCAATGGGGTTCGCAACGTAAAGGTGCAGTGATGTGGTAGTGATAAATTATCGGTTTCAACGCACGTCGCTTGCTATATTGTACCTGACAGGGCGTACGAACCCCACCGCGACCTCCAGCCCCCACCGTTTCCCACCGTATGTCGGTAAGCACAGCTCGGCTTCAGCGCCAGGACAAGACTTCCCACGACAGCGGGCCCAAAACATCGCGGGTTCAGACGTTCCGCTACATGACTACAACTACACAACGACTCGGACTAACCTTTTGATATACCATTTAAGGTTTCTACTAGCGACGGATATATATCTAATGCGCCATGCTCGTCCAGGGCATGACAGACATCTGTGGAAAGAATGGCATCGGCACAACTACTGAGCGCTGCTGCGCAAGGGCCAAAGGATGATACCGTGATACCGACTTCTTAGTCGGTGGGGTGAAAACAGAAGTGCCATCTGCTTGTTGTGCGGCTATAGAGTTCTGTCGAGAGAGTGGCGCAACCGGCAACGCAGCTTTCGAGAAGAGTGGAGACGGTTGGCAGCTTAGGCGCTTGGTGGAAACAACCAATTAGAGACGGGCGTATCGTTGGGTAGGCTATAGACACACTCATACTACAACATTGTAAACATGGATGAGTACATTGAGCAGTTACTAGGCGAATTGCACGGGCTGTTGTGAAGAATACCCTGGAACAGCCTATTCCGGAAGCAGTGAACCAGCGGCCGGTGCTTTCGAGGCCAATAGCCACAGTGCGCAGACACAGACTGTGAAAAACCAGGCTCTTCAGCGTTCGCCCCTCTGCTATCCGGCAGAGGAGGGCCGCCGCGGTTGGTACTGCGCGAAGAAATCGCTATCCGGCTTGTGAAAGACTATCGCACCGAGGTGCCTCCTGGCCACAAGTTGGAGACAGGCGTTTTGAAACTTTTCCATGAGGACCTGATCAGGCAGCTGAAATATCCCAGGTAGTGATGGCCAAGCTGGACAAGTTGGCGAGTAGGCGTATGGCAAGGATGAGATTCCATCACCATCGACACAATCATCTGCTTCCTGAACGATGCAGCGCGCTATCTTCGGCGCTGCCGACATCCAGGGACTCAGGGAGTTGTGGAGGTGGTCAAGGCCGGAGTGCGCACCTCGAGGAATACACCAACGAAGAGTCGAAGTGGAGAGTGAAGAGGATTGAGGCTCTGGACTTTGATATCGCTTTCGCTTAGAATCAACCATTTAACTATTTTTCGCTTGGAATCAACCAAAGCCAGGATCTACTCCCCACGCCAAAGTACTTGCCTCGCTCTTGGTTGTTAACCTGCTAAACAAGGACAACTGAGTGAGCGGTTTGTCCGCCCTATAGCTACCAGAAAAACCAGCGCCCAAGCAAATGCAGCGCAAATCTCAGCAAGCTTAACTTTACTGGCATCGCTCTTTCAGTGACGATGACCGACGTCGACAAGTTCAAGTGTTTCAGCAGGGATCAGGGATCACTCGATCGTCTGATACTGGCCAATTGGGATAGCAGCACTACGTCTGAATCAAGGACTCGGCCAGTCGGCCTGCATGTTGTACAGAAGCAGCGGCTATGAACCCGTGCCGCTGCTGTGTCAGTGTCGTCTTCACTTCTTGTGCTGTCGGCTCTAGGAGCCCTAGCGATCGTCATGACACACAGTCTCCTTTGCCGTCTTGCTACTTCCCCAGTAGCCCTTGAGTCGCGCTCCGGCCTGGGAGTCCCACCATCAGCGCTCCGGCCTGGGAGTCCCACCATCAGCGACCATCGGCGTGGTTTGGTGTGTCTCATGACGATTTTCTTGGCATGTTAACAGGGGTGGTTTGCCATTGCCTTCCCCTGGTTTTGCCTGCCGTGCCCGTTCGTTCCCCTTCCTTTGGAAGGGTACCAACAGTTCCCCTTCCTTTGGAAGGGTACCAACAGTCCGCACCACGTGAAGGTGGGCACGGAGGACTTTGGTTCACCAGCCCAGGTCGGATCCGAGTCTACGCTCATGAGAGACGTCGGTCAGGTCGCCTCCCTGCTTTACTCTGCAACAGAGTGACTGGTGAACCTTTGCGGACCTTCACTAGACAATTATTATTATTAATAATATATTCGCAGCGCGCGCACGGTCACATCGAAGTGTAAATCTGAGGCGCGGGTAGTCAGTCGCCAGGAGAAGATGCAGTTGTACAGAGGCAGCGTTTACGAAGTGCTTGAAAGCCAATGAGAAGTAGTGAGTTTTAAGCCGCTTTTTGATGATAGGAAGTGACAGTCGATTCCGTTCCTTGGGGGCAGAGGCATGGAATACACGCGAGCCCATAACTGTGCTGCATCGTGGCTCAGCTAAAGACCCGTACTTGATTATCGCAGGCAACGAAGACGGATGTAAGGAATAAGTAGTGATTGAAGGTGTGCTGGTGCTGGTGGCTTTGTAGGTCAAATAGGCCAATCTAAATTTTATTCTGAACTCAACACGAACCCAATGCAGCTGATGGAGTAAGACTGAGGAGCTTGTTCGTAGTGGGACATGCAGCCACACGCGAGCTAAGGAGTTTTGGATGCAGGTCTGAGAGACCCACAAAAACCGAATTAAAGTAAATAAAGGCGAGAGGAGACAAGGGAAAAGGCTATGGTTTGCGACATATTCTTGGTCAGAGCCGAGCAGATGTGTCGTATTGCCCTGGTGTGACAGAAACAAGATTTGAAAAAGTTTGTTATGTGTGGTTGGAATGTGAGCTTGCTGTCCAGGGTTATACCAGGTGTTTTGACAGCATCTGCTAGTGGCACAGCAGTGTCTGCGAGGTCGATGCTAGAAAGCGAACGACGAGAACGCAGGCGTTGGCGTGAACCGAACAAAATTGCCTCAGACTTGTCTGGGTTTATGGCCAAACCATTGAAACAGAACCATACATACAAAGGGACACTCCTCAAGTTTTAGTTTACAAGACAACTCAGTGTGTGCAAGTGCAATATGGAGCTGAGTATCATCCGCGTTATGTTGTAATTGGACTCCGAAGTGACTAGCTATACGACTGATTGGGGAAATAAAGACTGGAATTAATATAGGCCAAGAATATAACCCTCAGGACCCTGCAGTGTGGCACTCCAGCAGCGCAAACAGTTGGCTCAGGCATCAGACAAGACATCCGGATGCCCATGCTACAGATTGCCTGGGCGTCGGTAAGAAGCTACAGCGGTTCAAGATGCCAGAAGTGGACAAGAACATACTGCGGTTGCACCACAAGCAGATGCGCATCCCGTACATCGTCTGCAGTGGTGTGCACAAGTTTGCAATCACTTGTCGAGTTTTGCAATTCTTTGATTCATTGTTCTGTATTAAGGTAAACAGTGAAAGGTAAACATGCGCAAGCAAAAATAATAACTGTTTTCTTGTTTTTTAGTAACTTTGTTTCTTTGAATTAACATAACAAAATTTTTACCACGTCGAGGATATGCCGATATAAATAAAAGTAAAAAGAACAAGCATGTCATCGGTCTTTGCTTCTTCTATGTATATTACACATACAATGTGTTGAAATTAATTAAAGAACATGTACTATGCGATCGTAAGCCCTCTCTATCATGCAGTAGCCTCGAAAAGGTTGGTGTTAAGTGTCAATTGTGGATCACTTTTTATGGGCCAGGCCGTGCTCTATACCATTTGTCAGCAGTGCGTCGGCATTGAGTGGACCACCTTGACGAAGTGGTCGTGGGTGACGATAGGGTTCCAGACGGCGAGGAGCTATTCTATCACCTCACTCTTGATGCTATGTCTCTTGGATATCTGCCCGGCTACTTTATGCCAAAGATTGAGTGGAGGCAATCCAGCGTTCTGATGTTGTTCTGGCTCTTCCAGTTGGTGCCACTTTGGCGCGATGGCATGGTGCATTGTCATCCTGAAACAAGCGTGATGCGAAAACAGCTGCTGCGCTGATGGCACCATGCACTTTTGCAGTATGCCGATGTCCTAAGTCGCGTTGACCGTTCCACCGACGCCACTGGCAGCCATGCAGCCCCGGCGGATGCTTCACCAGCAGATTCAGGTACTACGGCTTGAATTCTCCTCCGCGGTTGAGGTAGCATTGCAGGTGACGTTGGTTCACGTCCGCGTTCGGTCCTGCTCTTCAGATGGCGTTGTCGTCTGCGATAGAGAGAAAGCTTGACGACGTTATCTGGATCCAGGATGTCGTTCATCATGATGATGAACAACACAGGGCTGATGACACTGCCCTGTGGCGATCCGTTCTCCCTACGGAAAAGGTCGGATAGTTCTACTCCAACGCGAACACGGATGTTTCTGTCAGTCAGGAAGTTTCGGATCCAGTTGAACATCTGGCCGGTGATGTTGTGCTGCTGCAGCTTCTGCATCAGGTCGAAGGCTTTCTCGAGATCCAAGAAGACTCCAGTGAGGTTTACTTGGCGTGGATGGCTCTCTGGATGTCACATTGGAGTCGGAAGATGTGATCCTGGCAGCTCCGCAGCCTGTAGAAGCCAGACTGAAAATTGTTGAACCGGTGATTAGTTTCCATGTGCCAGGTCAGCCGTTCCATCAGCTTGCATAAGACGGATGTTAGAGCAATCGGACGATAGGAGTTTCCGTCGGAGTCTGGTTTCTCCGGCTTCAGGATAGGAACAACAATGGAGTTTTTCCAGCAGGCCGGAAGTCGTCCATATTCCCAAACCTTGTTGTAAAAGTTTCAGCAAGGCAAGTAGGCTTGGATGAGGAAGTTGAGCCAGGATCTCGTACGTGACGGTGTCATCACCCGGACTCATGTCCTTCTTGAAACGCAGAAGACCCATTCTCCGAGCCTGGATAGTAAAAGGCTCGTTGAAGGCTAGTCTTCGTTAGGAAGTTGTCCTCCTTGTAGCTCCTCAGCGTCCTCCTCCTCGAAGGCGGCTTTACGCTTCTGAAATTACACGGAATGTTTGCTCTTGCAGCTGACTTCCGAGAAGCGCCTTCTAAAGAGATACGCATTCTCCTTGTTCGTTGTGTGAGCGCGTCCGCTTTCTGTAGCTTTGGAACTGCTGGTAGTCACCTTGTACGGGTATTTTTTTCTCAGGGTACCCCAGATTCTTTCGAGTTTGGTCTTGTCGTTTAAGGTGGTGCAGTATTCCCTCCAGGAGACCTTCTGCGCGTCCTTGGTAGCCTTTTGGGTGATTCCATTGATGCGACGGTATTTTTCGACATTCTCCGGATTCCTGGTCTTCTGCCTCTTCTTGCGCGACTCGGTGCCCTTTTTGACGTGTCGCGGCACTCGTCAGTTCAGTACGGTAAATTCTTGGTCTTCTCCCTAGTGGGAGTGGACCTTGGAATGTGCAGCGTGGCGATCTCCATCAGCGAGCCAAGGAAGTTGCTGTTGCTCTTATTTCGATGTCGTCGTTGACTAGGTCGATGATGCAGTCATCCTTGAAGGCCAGCTAGCCGGCCTTTCAGTGGAGCCACCTCGGAATGAAGGACTCCTCGACAGGGACTGCTTCTTTGATGCTCATGAGGATGGGTGAGTGGTCGCTTCCCATGGAGTCGTCAAGGAACGTCCTCGTGCACTTTCGGGCCAAGGGAGCCGAGGCTATTGCGAGATCCAGGTACCTGGTCGTTCCGGTGGAGTTGCTGACGAAGGTCGGTCTGCCAGTGTTCAGAGCGACGTAGGCGCTTGCTTCCATAGCGTCTTCCAGCTGGCAACCACGTGCATCGGTGGAATTAGACCCGAAAAGTGTGTTTCGGGCGTTGAAGTCTCCAAAGAAGATTGCAGTCTTCTCTTGAAAGAAGCGCGAGTAGGTGTCCGGTAGCAAAGGTTGCGGCGGTCGGTGATACACGTTCGCGATGTTGATCTCCTCTGGCAGTCCGTCGATCAGGATGGTGATGGATTCCGGGACGTCAGTGGAACTCCACCGGAACGACCAGGTACCTGGATCGTAGAGTAGGCGATGCCAGTCTTCACGAACGTTTCCTCTCCTCCTCCTTCTCCTCAGTAATGCGTTCATGGCGCACAAAATATACCCGGGTATCTCAAGATCGATGGCGGGCCTGAGCCAGGTTTCCTGGATGCAGACGATCGTCAGCGGTTTTCGCATCTCCGAGATGCGGTGCCTCAGGTCCCCTACACGGGGTCTGAGATTAAACACGTTCCACTGGAGTATTTGGAGATCCATTATGTCGGTTATCGATTGGAGTGGATGACGTGGCGCTGGTGGCACCAGAGACTTCCATAGCGGCAGCGTAGGGAGTCGTGACCGCGTGGCAGACCGTGTCGAGAGGGATCTTGAAGGTAACATGGATAACGCCTACGATGATCTCCATCAGTTTCGCCGGCGAGATCATGGTGCCGTCGTTGGCCTCCATTGCCCTCACAAACACGGCGCAGGCTTGACTGAGAGCGTCAAGAGCGTTCTTCTGAGCCTTACCGTCGTCGATCTGTTCGGGCTCCTCGGGACCATTTGACGCATCAGGGGTCTGCGTGTTTGATGACCTTGGCCTCGTCCGAGATCTTTGGCGATTTAAGTTCCCAGAAGGACGCGTTCTTGTGGACTCCGCCTGTCCGGCATCGTGGCTGGTCGATGTAGCAGATGTAGGTGTGTCGGTCGCACTTGTCGTCTGAAGCTGCTGCGCTCGAGCAGCCGGGAGCGCGTCGATGTACAGCAGACCTTGCTTGACGCTGATGGTGGTGGCCATCTGGGCCAACGTGTACATCGGACATACGTTGGACAGTGCAGGATGCCGTCCGCCACGGGCTGCTCATTTATGTTTTTCCCGCATGATGCACTCGGTATGTTTGTGCTCACCAGCAAAGAGACTACATCACTGTCTGTTCCTACAAAACTTGGCAACGTGGCCATGGCCCAAACAACAAAAACATCGAGTAGGTGGGGGGCACATAATCGTGTGTTTTAGCAGTTAAAAACCCAATATGCAGTCGTGCAGGTGTGACTGTACGAGGTGCAAGGTCAATACTGCCAAGGTCGCTACCTTTACGTTATTCTGGATCTTATGGATCCTCTCGACCTTAAGAACCGGCAGGTGCTCTTGTTCTTTAAGACTGCTAACGATGTGTGCATCCGATAAAGCAGGTGGTAATCCTTTAATCACATTCTGATCATACCTGCCTTTGTGTCTGACTACTTCGCGTGCTTTAGACACTTTGATCTGGTAACCAAAGACCTCCGTGCATCGGAATAATCTGATTCTGTTGACACCCTTGTCAGGGCCGCCCAAGTGTACACGCACACGATGATACCACAAACCCCGAGTTTATATATATAGCCGTTTTCACGCGCGAACTGTCTTCTCCGTGATTGGTTGACAGAAGAAGCTTTCTTATTGGCTAGTTTAACGATCAGTGATTAAACTTTGACGCACAATCCGTTATTTCTAGGTGAAGGCTGGTATAGCCTACGTGTATTCATAACATAACCTACATGAAATTAAAAGTCATCCATCTACAGATGTACATTTTCAGAGCTAAATACATTCTCTGTAACACTGTCTGGAATTAACTGTATTAGCTCGTAGGCTGAATAGAGAACAAGCCGAAAAATTGAAGAGACGCAAACTTTGTCAGTGATTTCAAACTTTTGCACTTTAATTTGCTAAATAATGTGGTCGCCGACGTCACCATCACCAGGCTGATCATCGAGCAGGAACTGTGCAGCTGCTGCTATCTGATAGTCCACACTTCGCAGCTACAGTCGCTCCATCGTGCGATTATTTTACAGGGAAGATAACTCCGCGGAAGAGTTCCTGTGGCGCCTGTTGGGTGAACTGACTGCCATCACACAGTCTAACCGATAAAGCAGAAATAGGTGATAACAGCGACCGACCGACCAGGGTTCTGCGCAGCGAGCATATGTGACATATGTGGTGATACGACGGGCGCGGACAAGGTTCGCGATCACTGCCACATCACCGGCCAGTACCGAGGAGCCACCCATAACGCCTGCAACTAAGGTTAGTAAGTGCACGTGAGGATGATAATGGCGGGATGACTGAAGGCCACTCCAAACAGACCCCCCGACAACGAAAAGGAGGAAACATTAAAAGTGTTTCCGATCATGCAGAAATTTACAAATGTCTATGAATTTAAACTATCTCGAAAGTTCATCAACGTAGAAGTCCACTAGAGAATTCAACACTAAAAGAGAATCATCTCTGTAGGCTTAATGAAATAGACTGACAGTCCATAAAAGTCTATGAAAAGTCCGTACATTTAAACTGAGGTTCGACTTAAAATGTCTGGTAACACATTGTCCCGACCACGCCGATGCTTAATGTTCAATGAGTATTGTTGGAGTTAAAGACTCCATCACAAAAGTTTCGCATTCGAAGGAGCCATGCGATTTATTAACTGGAGTGGGCTATGGTCCGCACAGACCACCACTGGAGCGGAACCAAAGTACACGCTGAACGCGCGTACACCGACCACCAGCGCAAGTGCCTCCTTCTCAATGGTCGAATAGCGTACTTCAGCCGAAATCAACTTCCGACTCATGTAGCAGACCGGGTGTTCAATATCGTCCGTTATCTGAAACAACCTCCCAAACAAAAGTACGAAGCATCCACAGCCAAATAGAAAGTTTTGTCAAAATCTGACTGTTTAAGTATAGGCCGCGAAGCCATCCTAGACTTAAAATCAATGAATGCATTCTCAGCCTCAGGAGACCAAGTAAACCTGTGACCTTTCTTAAGTAACGAAGTAAGAGGTAACGTTAACTGAGAGTAATGCGGCAGAAACGTGCGGTAATAACCGGCCAAACCCAGAAAAGACTGAACCTGTTTCTTATTTTGAGGACGCGGAAATCTTAGCAAAGACTCGACCTTCTGCGAACATGGCTGAATAGAGTTCAAACGAACCCCAACAGCAATGTAATATGGAAACCATATGGGCTTCATATGGGATGCCATATGTCAGGGATCTCTAGATTCATCTGGTTTGCACCCGACAGCCCATATTGAATGCATATGTGCAAGCCATCTGGGCTTCATATTGTATGCATATGGTATCTATATGGCACAACGTCATCTAAACCATATGTATGCCATATAGATACCAGATCTTTACCAATCTGCATTCTATATAGAATCTATATTGTTTCTATATGTAACTAGCTGATCTATGCCATAAGTTTACCATATAGATACAAGATCCTTACCAATCTGCATTCTATATAGAATCCATATTGTTTCTACATGTAACTAGCTGATCTACAAAGTATGTATGCCATATGCGATCCAATATGGCAGGGATCCCTAGATTCATCTGGTTTGCACCCGACAGCCCATATTGAATGCATATGTCCAAGCCATCTGTCCTTCAAATGGTATCCATACGTCATACATATGGCACAAGATGATCTATGCCATATGTTTACCACATAGATACAAGATCCTTTGCCAATCTGCATTCTATATAGAATCCATATTGTTTCTATATGTAGCTAGCTGGTCTATGCCATATGTATACAATATAGATACCAGATCCTTTACCAATCCGCATACTATATAGAATCTATATTGTTTCTATATGTAACTAGCTGATCTACAACGTATGTATGCCATATGCGATCCAATATGGCAGGGATCCCTAGATTCATCTGGTTTGCACCCGACAGCCCATATTGAATGCATATGTCCAAGCCATCTGGGCTTCAAATGGTATCCATATGTCATGCATATGGCACCAGGTGATCTATGCCATATGTTTACCATATAGATACCAGATCCTTTACCAATGTGCATACTATATAGAATCTATATTGTTTCTATATGCAACTAGCTGATCTATGCCATATGTATTCAATATAGATACCAGATCCTTTACCAATCTGCATACTATATAGAATGTATATTGTTTCTATATGTAACTAGCTGATCTATGCCATATGTATACAATATAGATACCAGATCCTTTACCAATCTGCATACTATATAGAATCTATATCGTTTCTATATGTAACTAGCTGATCTATGCCATATGTATTCAATATAGATACCAGATCCTTTACCAATCTGCATACTATATAGAATCTATAAAGTTTCTATATGTAACTAGGTGGTTTACACCATATGTTTGCTATATAGATACCAGATGATGTACCAATCTGCATGCCATATGCAATATATATAGTTCCTATATATAACTAGCTTATCTACACCACATGTATACTATACAGATACCAAATGGTTTAGCAATCTGCATGCTAAACAGTAAACCATCTGTGGTCTATATAGCATCCATATGCATGCATCTTCTGTAAGTAATCAGGACATCTACAACATATGCACAACATATAAAACACATGTAGTCTGCTTATGTAGTTTCCATTTTGAATAAACTTTATTTCACCACATATGAGCAACACAAAATAACACCCTCTATACAAAGGAGAAATAACAGAAAAAATATACACATCAGTGATAAAAAATAAGCAGCTCAACTACCTGATAAGCAAATGCCTTTCATAAACATTTATCCTTAAGTCACCAATGTTAACATTTTTCAATATATCATAGATTTCACAAAGTATCTTTTTGTTGTTGTACAAATAATGCTTGTAGTTCATTTAGTAGTTTTAGTACTGTAGATTAACGGTTCCACAACATATGGTTCACGACAAATGGTTCATGGACAAATGGTTCACAATCTTCCAGCTTCTAGGTTGTGTTTTGTTTACATTGGACTACGAAAAAGCATTTGAGCTCTATTTTCATCAAACTAGAGGCTGGATGAGCGATGAAAATATAGCTCAAACTAGAAGCTGGATCAGCGATGATGAAAATATAGCTCAAACTAGAAGCTGGAAGATCGATGAAAATAGAGTTCAAACTAGAAGCCTGATTCTCGATGAAAATATAGCTCAAACTAGAGGCTGGATGATCGTGAACCATTTGTCTGGAACCATTTCTCATGACACCATTAACTTGGACAATACTGCCTAACATCAAAGTCAGCCTGAAGCAGTAAACAACCAACATATATGAAAGCACCCATCAATCATTGTGTTATTTACTTTCAAAAACCTTCAAAATATTCTGTTCCATGCATTTGTCAACCTTGCATACTTACTGATGGTAAATGAAATACATTCACATGTAAATACAAGTAGTGGCTCACAATGTGTTTTGAATAAATGCAACAGAACAATTTCATCCATGTGTCGTTTAAAAAGCTATTATTATCAGACTTGTAAAATTTTCAAATTATTTCACTTAGGCTCAGTTTAAACCACTGGCGTAAACTTGTCCAAAATATTGAGGGCATTTCGTTATTCATTCTACACTTTTTGCATTAAATGTACAGTCCATCTCAATTATTTGGGGGCACGTGCCCCGGCTGCCCTCCCAGAGTCTACGCCTATGGTTTAAACTGTCTCCAGCAGTCAAAATGACATTTGCACATTAATTGTCACAGTATAATTGCTAAGTATTTTGCTTTTCAACACATGGCAAACTCAAACCCTAATGGCAAACGCATACACAAATATTTATGGGCACCAACTATCCTGAGCACCACAGATTTTGTTATACCGAACTTCATATCCATATAGGATACTCTAATTCACAAGTAACAATTATTTTCTACATAGAAGTCATTCTATCTATCAGATTAACAGTGTAATCCACAAAAACAACAAATAGGATAGGGATAACACCCCTCCTTGTCTGACACTGCAAACTAATTTGAATATTCTAGAAAATACACAATTCCATCCTACAGCTGCAACCATCTACTAAACCAGTGTATCAAACTTATCAAAAATCTGTGTGGAATATTCTTCATCATTACTTTCAAACACAAACATTTTCATTTACTCAACAGTAGACCTCAAGTTCTGTATAAATTGCTCTATCGCAACCAGTTTTCTTCATGAATCCAGACTGAAGGCCAGAAGAACACAGATAACAGCTATACAGCTCAAAAAGACACACCTCAAACTTCGCAATATTTCCACTAAGTGTTATATCACAGTAGCTGCTACAAGACAGACCACATCTTTAGTTTTCACAGGAGGAATTATTACGCCTCAACCAAAATCATTGGTACATATCCATAATGCACTCTGCTGCAAATAGTAATGTTAGCAAAGACCTAACTGTATTGGGTGAGTACAGAACAGTTGTTCAGGTTCTATGGCATGCCATCAAAACCTGCAGCTTTACCGCATTTCAGTTCACATAAACATCTGATAAGGTTGAGATCTATAGCTCTGATGTCTTCTTGACCAGCCTAATATTTTATAAATTTATATACTCAAGTATGCACCTCACAAATTCATCACTCAATTTCTTAATTGTAAAATATAAAAATTGAGGTTATAAGACCACAATATGCAGAGAAGTATTACACCCCTTAATGCACACTATGCCCACAAATTAAAATACCAAAGCAATAAAATAAGTAACCAAGACATTCCAATTAATGATCACCAACTTAACAGTGCCCATCGAATTGTTGATTGGTTAATATCATATTAATACAGTTTTACAGCTATCAAAAACATAAGTTGATGAAGAGGTCATTAACGTCAACCAAAAAGAAGTCCGACTAACCGCCTCGTGACAAGAAATGACACAGACAAGAAAAGAACACATGTTCCCTCAAGATTGAATGCAATCCTGTGTCCAACATAAGAGTTTATTCTGGGGCATGTTCCTCAGAGTTACAGTGATATCCTAGCTGCAATCGATCATGCTGTCGTCAGACTAGGTTGATTTCTCTTTCTCTGTCATCAGAGTTTGTAAAGACTGCAGCACATTTAAGTCAGACTTCATTGTCCGTTACTGGCAAACTTCATGTTTTACGGCTCCTACAATGCAACAAAAAGTTAACACAAAATTAAAAACCAGATGCTTCACCCCAAAAAAGAAGTTAATTATTGACAATGATTGAGCACAGAGCACTTTTTCAGAAGAGTTGTAAGAATAATGTCAAGGAAACAGCTTTCATAGGTGAAGAAAAAAATGAGTTCATTAAGAAATGAATACACAGCAGAGTATGAATTTAACTTTTTCTGATGTTTATTAATTAATTCAATTACATTACACACGTATAATTATATAAGTATGTATCAGACATAACTAAATATATATATACATATAACTGTAATTAGTAACTTCTACTGTGCCGGTGTCTTAAGCACAAAGCATCAACCGATGGCACATCAAACCAAGCCTAATATTATCAGGTCAATATCCAGAAGATCAGTCCATAAGACAGAGATACAGCCTATGATGGATAAGCAATTTGAAAGAGGTAAGTTTTAAGTTGAGAACGAAATGACACAAGGGGCTGGCTGGACAGAGTAAAAAGACACAGGGGCAGAATTATAAAAAATAGGTCCAGCAACCAAAAAACTCATTCACCAAAAACAGTTCTTCATTTTGGTATGACCCCACAAAGATAATGACCTCGCTGAATAATGACAAGTCTGGAGAATAAGAACTGGTTTTAAGTATTGTTGCTGGCCAGAATTTGTAAACCATGAGACCCAATTTGAAAATAATTCTTTGCTGAACAGGAAGCCAATGCAAAGATTTCAGCACATGGGTTATATGTTCAAATTTGGATGTATTAGTTATGACTCTAGCCAGAGTTCTTAAATCTCAGCAGCTTAGGCATGTTTCACCCATTGATACTAGTAAGAAGAGAGCTACAGTAATCTAGGCAACTGGCAACCAGAGATATCCTTGCAGACGAATGTCACGAATGAACGTATATGACGACTTACAAATGCTGTTTACACGACCAGTGAGAGACATGGTAGAAATGAAAACAATGCCTAAGTTACAAGAAGCGTCTGCCAGCTTAACAAATTGAGTCACCCAGTTTCAATGACTAAAGCTGATCATATTTTTAAAGCTGCTGTGGAGTGCCCTGTAACAGAAGTTCATTGTTTGATCAGTTAGAGTTTAGAGGCCACCACCCAAGACTTTAAGTTGCAAGACTTTAAGGACCATGACAGACTGTCAAATGAAAATGTAGATTTTAGTATCACCGGCATAGAAATGATAGCCCAGCGAATGATTTTCCAGCACTGTGCCAAGTGGTATGAAATGTAAACAAAAGAGGACCAAGCACAAAACCCTGTGGCACACCACATGCCAACAAAGTCCTAGATGAATAATTACCATTTAAATACACTGAGTGCATGGACTAAGGTAAGTAATAAACCAATTTAGTGCAGGACCAGATATCCCAAAGCAGTGCTTCAGACGATGAAGATGTAGCAAATGTAACAGACAAGTCATGTAGAACAAGTGCTGTTACCTTACCCCGTTCACTGAACATACGATGTCATTATGAACAGTAAGAAGTGCAGATTCCGTTGAGTGAAACTTAGGATATGCAGTCTGAAAACGGGAGATGAGTTTGATGATAGATGAGTTTGCATGCATTCAAGGATTTTAAATGTAAAATTCAAGGTTGAGATTGGCCTGTAATTTGAGAGGCAAGAGAAGGTTTCTTAAGCAGAGGATGAACTATGGCTGAGCAAATGCAGCTGGAAGGCATCCCTCGTGCAAATTGATAATCAGTGTAATATATGTTACAGGACATATATTACAGACCCAGGACATCAGAGCACTCTTTAGAAACCAAGTAGGAATGGTGTCAAGACCGGTTTTGTTAGGCAGTTGGCAGAAAGTAGTCCATGATAGGAGGTGTAGAATTTGGATGGAAGAATTTGTCAATGAAAAGAAACTGACCATTTTGTCTGAAAACAGGTCAAGAATTTACATATTCCTATACATATATATTACATGTATTATAAAACCTTATACATGTTTATGCATTTAACTGTTATATATATATATATATATAATATGGATACATGTTTACACATACATATGTCAAAAAATTAAATCCACATGATTATTTTACCCATATAAGAAGAGCAGTCCTTTAAGCTAGCCCTGAGGCAACCATAGCTATGAACTGTTGGCAACTTAATTTTTTTAGCCTCAACCAATCCTCTCCCTCACCATCTCATTTTCCCACTGACCATGTGTGATCAGTGTTCTCATTATAGCCGAGTTGGCTAGGGGCACAGGTTGAACAGAAATCATGAACTAAATGTCTGCCCTGACGGGGATTTGAAACCTCAACCTCTCGATTGGCAGTCTAGGACGCTAATCACTACACTATTGAGCACACTATATATAAATATGTGTGTATATATATGCCAGTTTTTATGTGTATAAGTGTGTCAGCATTTGAATGAAAATCCATCATAAGATCCTTAGAATAGCATGAATGCAGAATATCAGGAATGAGGAATTATACAGAAAAATCAGTCTGACCTAAAATCTCAAGCAAAGAGTTTTTTGGATAAAGCTCAGGCTGTTTGGACATATCTGCAGAATGAAGGGGGCAGAAAAATTAAAACTTTGGTTTATGGAATAATGGAACGCAGAAACTCAAGAGGAAGACCTAACAGAGAATGGACAGATGACATTGAAGAATGGTGTGGAGCAAGTCTCCATGAGCTGGGCCACTTGGCACTGGACAGGAGTGGAGAGATATCGTCAGGAGGGCATCAGACACCTATGGGCGCTGAGCCCACGGTTATTGATGATGATGATACGTATATAATTGTATATGCATACACAAATAAAAATTAATGTATATATATATACATAATAAATACATACATATCAACATCTATTTCTGACATAAGAATTTTAAAAAATCCACCAACATTTAGTATTTTAACAAAGCAGAAACATAAAAAATTATATACACATAGATAAGCAGAAATATGTAGTTATTCACCCAAGTCACAGAAAAATGTCATCAGGTTTAATACTATTGCAGCCTACAGACTTCTGAAACAGTTGGGGAATTTTCTGTATTTAATTTAATAAATCCTGTACTTGAAACTTTCAAATATTAAAAGTCCAACATAGTTTGAAGAGGCAGTCAATACCATCAATAACTGTTGGCCAGTCTTGATCAGTTCAGTCCTTGCAGTACTTGTTCTCAAAACTTTATATGAAAAAAGTTTTTTTAAATGCAAACATACAGCATATGAACTTACAGGATTTTAAGGATACTCAGATAGGTTACCAGTCAGCTTTTAGTCATTAGCTCATATGGTTTGGACATTTTGGCATTTCTCCTGTGGTGACCAGAATTAGATGGATAATTGTTAAAATTGAGCCAACAATATTCAAAACTTTACTGCTAAGCATAAGTTTTGTCAAAAAACTGCACGGTGACTTCAAATGGTGAAAGTGATTGTTTCTTCTGCTAAAAAGCAGCAACGCTTTTCTCGAGAAAACTATATGAGCCAGTGTTTAGCGCATTGATTGTGCCTGCATGTAACACACCTGTTGAACACGTTTTTAGTTATAGATCAAATATGAGTGACAAGAAGCCACATCGTCAATATTTCTGTAGAGCAATTCTAAATAAGTGCATGTGACTTACGACATTGAAGATTTAGCCTCAGTTGTTAAATAATAAACATCTGCTTGCCTCGTGAGATGGTTACTGTGTTGGGACCTTCAGCAAGACCTTCGACCACAATTAGATATTAGATATGGCACTTAGTAAATGCATAATAATAATAATAATAATAATAATAATTGCTCAATAGTAGCTATACTCTGTCACAACCATGTGTGTATTATATATTTGCAGTGCCTGTGAAAGTTGTGGGAAAATAGAAGCCATTTTGTTAGAGCGCTTGCCAAGCAACCCGAAGAGTATGCGTCCACGGCTACAGAGATGGTGACTGTGTATGGACCTTCAGCAAGTCCTTCAATCACATTGCTCAGTGCCATCGACTGATGCTTGATCACTAGATACGGCACTTAATAAATGGATAGCAATAATAATAATAATAATTCCTGAATATGAGCTATGCTCCATATTCTGAAACAGCCTCGTGTGTGTAGTTTAACCATGTTGTTTCTTAGCATTACCTTTATCCTTGGTCCAGGACTGGGAAAACCAAAAACACTGCAGCAGTTAACAACCATGGGCCCATGTCAGTTGCCAAACATGGCACATTGCAGGCCAATTCAGCACCCAGCTGTCTTCTGCATTGTCTTCATATATACCTGCCATGCTACCATACATTTTTAATCAAAGAAATTTTACTCTAGTAATGTGATCCCACATAAAAGATAATAAAAACCTATTAAGATAAAAATTTCATTCATACACATATTTACATGGAAACAATATACATCGAAATAAATATACATTAAAACAACTACACATACATACATACATACATACATACATACATACATACATACATATATAAAGACACACAGACATAGTTACATTCAAACGTGCATACATGCACACATACATACAATACAGCTATAATTTGATAATGCTCTCCTTACGAACTTCTGAAGTGCACATTGAAGCCGGGTGACCATTAAAACACCGGAAGGGCCAAGTTTTCAGTTTAGAGTGAAAGACAGTCTCGCTACGAAAATTGCGAGCATGAATAGGTAGAGAATTCTCGATGGAGGGAATGGCAACTGAGAATGAATGCGCCGGGCAAAGACAAGACATGTACGAGGAATAACAGGCTTTCCAGCAGATGCTGATCGAAAAAAGGATCGACCTTAAACAGAGTTGCTTGCAAGGTGTGACCATGAAAGATAAGTAAAATGACAGATGATATGCACATGCTCTGTACATGAGGAGTGCCAAAGGACCGTGCAAGACTAAATAGGATACAGTGATCCACACAGTCAAATAACAGCAGAGGTATTTTGAAAGTTAAAGTTGATACGTACACATATACATGCACATATACATACATGCACATATACATACATACATACATACATACATGGGTAATCACGCAGACTGAGTGCCTGTATATATAAATAATATGGCTGACACTGACTTTGCTTAACAGAGAACCGCTACCTACATGCCACATATCATAAGGCAATTCGCTATAAGTAAGTAAAAAACATTTACTTAATTAAATACGACTCACAAAATGTGATTGAACAACAGCCAAAAAATGGGAAGCTAAGCGGTACAAATGGGTAGCTAAATATCCATGTCATAGGTAACTAGCCCCAGGTGGTCCGATAGAGCAGACTGGCTTAAAATACTATTGTAGCTGAGCAAATTATGGCCATTGTCCAGTAACAATGCGTTTACTTGTATTTAGGCAACGAGCTGACAACCTTATGCGGTGGAACATGATCCAAATTGCTGATATTAAACACCAGACTCTGGTCACATCACATGAAGAAACATTGTTACTTGGAATTAACAAAACACTGGCCACTCTATCACTCTGGCCAAATACGGCCCAATGAGCAAGTGTCAACACCAATTAGGAACAAGACATTGCTCATGTAAGACGTATATAGTTCAATCATGACTATCAGGGACAACGGTGGCCAGGTGTTGTAAGAATTACAGGTATGGTGTATTAGCTATTGGGGCATTTCACCTTTGCCACCAAGTCAAATCATAAATATATCCAAACAAAATCATCAACCAAATAATCTAACACGTTGTACCCATGCAAAACTTCAGCCAGTTGGCAGTTTTGTTTCATAATTACTCTACTCTCTAAACACCCCATACACTGCAATGCACATCTGAAACTACAAACTTGACTGTTAAAAAAGAGTAAATTTCTTACCAATTTGAGTGGATTAAAGCGATAAGTTTTAATGTCCTCTTGAAATCTCACAATTAGCCTATAAGGAAAAGCAAAAGAAACAAAAGATTATAAACAGAAATTAGAATCATTACAGAAATGCCATTTACTTCTCTACCGTCGTAAGAATTACACCCACCATTAATCAATAATGAAACTAATGAAATGCAACTTATAATGTTTACAAAGGAAAAATTCTCGATTTTTATTTTTTGCTATAAATATTCGCCAACATCATTTTCAGACAACAAATTAGCACTAAAACGCTATCGCACAGGGCTCTTGTGCACTGTATGGGGGTTTCTGTTGGCGAGACTCCAGTATATTCGATGGTCGCCATCTATCACCAGAGTAAATAGGGGCTCGGGCCAATGTGTGCTCACTTCGACGTAACCTAGAGGAAACACTCAATTCCTCAGTCAGTTCTGGTTTTGAATCTGCTCCGTCTTAGTACCAGATGGCCATTGGTGACATTCGTGATCTCCGAGCATGAGATAAGTGTCGCCCCTGGCGGTCTCTCAGGTTTCTTTTGTGCTTCTCACTATTAATTTCCTCGCCTTTCAAAGGGGTTTTCAGTCTGACCAAACTCGGGGATTGACGTTACTTTCCACTTCTGGGATTCGAACCCTCGATGAATGACATGATACCTCACCCTAACTTGAGGAATTCTCAACTATCTCAATTAGGATCTCACGCGTGTATTGCATAAATAAATGCCTCCCTTGCTACTGATTTTAACATGATATAGTCCAAAATTTGATTTGGCCCATGATAAATAAATTCAATTATTTAAAATCAAATTTCACATTGAACTACACAGAAATGAATCATAATCTGTCCACATTCGAGAATCATCTTTCTACTCTAAATGCTCTATATCAACAGAATATCAATGCAGTATATCTTAATTAATCACACGTCACTGTATTTCTCCACTGCCAACATGTGGCCCGCAAACCGATTTTAAATGGCCCACCTCAGCTGATTACAAGCCGCAAATAAAAAGAATTGAATGCACAATTCAAGGCCAAATATCTGACTGAAACATGCTTGAACATTTATTATTAATAATTAATTAAGATTAATAATAATAATAATATTCATTTATTAAATTCAAAAAGAAAAGTATGCAGTAAAATTACATGATATAGTAGTAACAGATGACAACAAGTTTAACCGGAGTCGAATTTAACTGCATGTCAGCCTGCAAGTCGTCCATCTGTCCTACTGCTAATAACAGATGATAATAAGTTTAAAAGGAGTCGAATTTAACTGTATGGCAGCCTGCAGGTCGCCCATCTGTCCTACTGCTCATTTTACATTTGCTCCCTAGGGAGTGTAGGGGTGAAAAGGCTAAATCAACCTTTACGGGGCTAGCGGGTATCGAACCCGCGTCCTTCTAATCTTCGTGCCAACCATCTCCCCACCGAGTGATATTGATATACTATATTGCACTGAACTATATAAAGCATGTCATCATACATGCTGTTATTCATTGATCATTGCATAATTATTGCCATAATAAATTGTAAGGCAGTTAATAATTATCAATAAATTGTAGTCTTTGCTTTTGAGTTTACTGGTGCGGCCCTCGGCTTCAATAATTATTTTTTCGGTGGCCCACGTTGCCAAAAAGGTTGGACAGCACTGCTCTACTGTATCTAACCAATACACGGAACGAAGCTAAAAAAAATTTAACTAGGGATTATAAGGGAAATCAGAATATCGGGCCCAACATAATCTGGAGCACTTGGTTTCTAAGGAAATTTCGTTCAGGAGAGAAAATTTATACTGCCTGAACATTTTTACAGAAGAACTCCTGTGTGTTAACGAGGGCTAGCGGCAAGACCGTTCTTACCTCTGAAAATGGCGGATCTCTCACGCGATGCTTTTCGAAGATCACAATTTCGGCAAAAATCTTCAAATGGACCAAACAAATTCCATCTGAAGTTCCAAGACCGAACCTCTCAGTTTACCGTTAAATTCAACTACACAAATTCGATTTACTCTTGAAATTTGCCTCCGAGAAATTTATTGAAACCAACTCTACCCGCCATCGACCTCTTTATGCCCGCACGGCCATCGTCCACAATAATTAGCGCCGCCTAGTGACAACATTTATATAGCGCATATCTTAGCAGGTCTGATAACCTAGCAAGAAACCTGTAGCAGGCTATTCTGTTACAGTACATTTGGTTATAATAATAATTAATGACACTAGTTTATATTGTAAAACATCAATTGATTCTCTTTTTCCAGCTAGGCCCTATACAGTTACCGTAATACACTAAGCTTCTTCATGGGGGGCCCGATAGCGCATTGGATAACATCTGGCGTAGAGTGCGAGAGGTACAGAAATCGAGTCCCATAGGCGGACATGCTTTGTAGGCTGCAAGTTGCGCCGTGTATTGCAGGCTGTCTGTTCTGTTATAGTAGTTAAGATTTATCGCATAACATGTACTGATTTGTAGGCCTAATCATACTGCGTTGTTGTCAGTTTGAAGATATTAAACGAAGATTATTATTATTATTATTATTATTATTATTATTATTATTATTATTATTATGACATAGTGTCGTTAAACAGAAGTTTACTCTCGCTTTTTATTAGAGTGAAATCGTAGTTAAAAATCTATTCAAGAAACCTGGTCAAAAGCTTATAGGCAAGGGAAGAGAGGTCAGATTATGGGGGGAGGGGGAGGGGAGCAAGTACAAGCAACTTGACAAATCTAATCTTAGCACTACAGAAATGTCGAGATTGCGATTAGGCCTACTGAATTGCGTTAAAAGAAGTAACAGAATGTACAGAATTTGTAATGTGCCTACTTTCATAATAAAGCTGTCAACCAGCAACGCCGGGAATATAGATGGAAGGCCCTACTTGATAAAACTTTCATGTACACGTAAACCAAAGTGCGGCTAGTGTTGGTTCAATAAAGGATATACTTACTTACTTACTAACGTACTTAGATCAAAAGTAAGTAAGTAAGTCCCGTA